>WBMY01001057.1:0-29443 GCA_013397315.1 Donacobius atricapilla | reverse complement strand
TTGTAAAGCATTTAGATTTTTGTAGTTTGACATTGCTGAATACCTAAAAATGACACTTGAATATTAAGTTAATTTCTGAAGAAGTAACTGCATTTTTGTTGTATTAAATTATGCTTTTTTAATAGTCTAGATCCTGAAACTTTATGCATGGGAACCTGCCTATCAAAGGAAAGTCATGAGGATTAGAGAACATGAAGTGGATGTTTTGAAGTCATCTGGCTATCCTGACAACTTACTCCTTGCTGACCTTGCCATGTATTCCTTTTATAGTTGGTTTTATAAAACTAAAAATTTTTGCAGAGATATTTCTCATGTTTCCTCTTGCTTTAGGAGCTGGCTGGGTCACAAATGTCATCTCACAGTATCTCAAAACATTAAATTTCTCAGCACAGTATATTTGATGATTCTGGTTCTAATGCTATGTGTATGACTAGAGAAGAAGGAGAGAGATTATGAATTGACCTGTGTTAGAAAGTCAGAAACCAAACCCAAAGCTCCTGAACATCATGCACTGTAGTTTCTTTTGCATAGAAATCAACTCCCTTCTTTATACTCCTTTTTGATCTGTATTGTTCAGCTATTCCTTCTCAAACACTGTACTCTAAATACATGAAAACTTTGCTTAAAGAAGGCAAACTCAGCTTTATATGTGTACTCACAAAGTCCAGTGGTCAAACAATATGCCAATATCTAAAGTAAACTCTGATAGGTGCCTGTCCCTTCCAAAACAACTCCAAGGTCCTGACAAGTATTTCTGTATTTCTCTTTAACTAAAAATCAACTATATTAACCTGTAACATTAAGCAACTCCTATAGGTGCAGGGACAGGCCATCCCCATGTGCTAAAAGAAGAGCTGAACAGAGAGCTTTGGCTGGAACTTGGGAGAAGAAAAGAGAGTTTAAGACTTTTGGAGGAAGACTCATGTGACTTAGGAGGACTACAAGGATGTCATGAGGGAGGGAGAAAATTAGAAGGGCCAAGATCCTACTAGAGCTTAATCAGGCTACTGCCATAAAAGTTGATAAAAATATTTCTATAAATACATCAGCAACAAAAGAGGGCTAAAGAGACTCTCTGTCCTGTATTGAATGGGAAAGAAACAGTGACAAAGGCTGAGGGAAAGACTGAGGCATTTAATGCTTTCCATTTCTCAATCTGAATAGTGTAAGATCAGTTGTTCTCCAGAAAACAAAAACAGTATCTGGGCATAAATTTTAGTTATAATGTAATTTTGCTTCTTAATATACCTTTTTCATTTTTTTTTTATTTAAAAGGTCTCACTGGCCACGTTTGGTGTTTTCTTTTATCTGGACAAAGAGAATGTTTTAACAGCAACTAAAGTGTTCACATCTATTTCTTTATTCAATATTTTGTGATAGCCTTTGTTTGGCTTAGCATCTGTGATCTCTGCTGTAGCTCAGGTAAAACTATTATGAACAACTGCTATAAGAGGCTAATTTTGTATTCTGTCATGTTTCATCCATTTCTATGAGTGATTAAGTAGTTCAACTATTTTAAGTCACATATTTTTATGGAATGCAAAGCATGAGGACTGTTTAAAGGATGTCTCTCAGTCTTTTAAGTAGAATGAAAATTGGGTAGCACACCTAATCGTGACTGAGCTTTCTGTCTCACTTTTCTTCCTTCAATGGGCTAGACTCAACTTCTGCCCATTCTCTCTCAACCTCTCTTCTTCATAGTCTACAAAAGATAAAGTATCAACGATTTGGGCTGCACAAGCTTAAATCACTCAGCCACTATTAGATATTGGAGCCGTTGGCACCAAGGAGGGGAGAGCCATGATGGACTCTACCACTGCTATTTGTCAAGTCACCACTGAAGGAAGTGGAGAAAAAAAAAAGGATAGAGCTCCTTAGAATCTCATATCAGCAACCTTCAGGCCTAATGGTATAGCAGTAGGGTTGCCATCTGAGTTGGGAACTTGTGGATTCCAAAATTCTTGTGTGGGTATATCATATGAGCTGCTCATGACTGTACTCACAGCAAAATGTTGTCTTTCATTCTGTGAAGAAACAGTTATAGTCCACTACTTAAGCAAGACAAACAAAAAAGCTAAACCACAGGTTTTTGAAAACAAGCTAATAGAGTCAGAACTACCCAGCACTAGATCTTCAGGGGGAAAGTACACTTACTTTAAGGAAAATATTTTTAAACACCTTAGCACCTTTTATGTCTGGCTTCAAGTAAGACAAGAAATATGTTTTTCCATATTATCTAAAACTTTAAAAATAATATTTAAACATTTAGACAGCATGAGCATGTTATAAATATTTCACATATATATATATTTGTATGTGTTCATTTTGTAGACCAAAGTTTCTCTGAGCTGTTTAGAGGATTTTCTGTTTGCTGAGTCTCTTTACCCTGAGGATGTCAGTATGAGCTACAGTGGAAGTAAGCAGTAGTTATTAATTTTTAATTGGTCTTGATTTTACATGGGAGATCATTAAGAAATGCAACTGAGGAGATTATAAGCAACTCCTTATTTTCTTTACTGCAACAGAATATGCTGTTGTTTTTATTGGTGCTTCTTTCCACTGGGGGAAAAATGCCCTGCCAATCCTGAAAAAGTCAGATATTTGTTACTTATTTTTATGAGCTTCTTTGGCAGAATATGATGTCTGTAGAGATTTTTATCAGCTGTGATGTATTCTGATTCAGAGTAGTTCATGATGATCCATACCAAAAAATCCCATGAAGTATTATTTCCAAAGTATCACAAGGGATACTTTGGGAACCTTGTGCTCCAGAAAGTCTATGCAACAAGATTTTAACTTGTCAATTTTTCCTGAATTGCATTCTGGGGAGAATTAACAGGGAAGATGCCCTTTTGTTGTTGTAGTATTTTGTACTGCCTGCAAGTAGGCTAAGGTAGTTTATGTAGCCTTGCATTGAATACTAACCTTAAAATTGGGCCTTGGCTTTCTTTGGAAAAAACTAACTAGCAAAAAGTTTGCTTCTCTCACAGTGGTCTGTCTTGCCTGAAACTACCCCTCGTTTTGTTTATCCTTTCTTAACAAGGTGTTTCTTAGGTGTCAATTCAGCTATGCTTAAACCGCTGTGCAAGGAACACTTGGGAGGGGTAGTAAGGAAATGATATAACCAGGTCCAGGGGTGTAATGGAAAACCTATTTGATAAGCTCTGTGCAGCTGTTCAAGTTTAAGGCAACTGAAGAGGTTAAAACCTACCCAGTATAACCCTCTCATGCCACTGATCCTCTCAGGGCTGCAGGATAACTTTCCATAACATGGCGCTGAGCATCCATATCTCAGCCACCACAGCCTGCAATATAGGGGCCAGGTATGAGCTGCCTTCAGCCACCTCTAACTTGCAGACAAGTAAATTTATCCTTTAAGTCATTATTGCAGTTCTTGAAATGCCACAATTCCAAGGGTAATACAGTCTTAGAGTGACCACAACCCATGCATGACGGAGTATTTGCAGGGAGGATAACTAATTTGTCCCCCTCAATATTTCCAGCTTGAGTGTCAGCATTTCTGAAGACTCTTTAATTGCTGTTGTGGGACAAGTTGGATCTGGAAAGTCATCTTTCCTTTCTGCTGTTCTTGGAGAAATGGAGAAACTTGAAGGAATGATTCAGAGAAGAGTAAGATTGTCCATGTTCCCCTGCCCTTTCCACTCCTCAATACCCCAGTTAAGCAGAACTAATTAACAGATTTTCAGAGGGCATGTAGATTAATGTAAGAAAATATTTAAAAGCACTTCCAGCTGTTGTTCCTATATGTAATCTTAAATTCTAAAGCGGACATATTCCACATTTTATGTAAAAATACCGACCATCAAACTGTATTTTGATGTCTAATACAGACCCAGTTTCCCGCATGTGGATATTACTAAGGATGCCTGTTTGTCACTGTGATCTTTCCCTGGAAGACTTTGCTCCATATATGTCCCAGCTTTGTCAGTTTTAATCAAAGTCATATGTGCTTTTTTTATAGGCAAGCAATAATGTAATATTCAGCAGATTGTTTTTAGTACCTGACTTAATAAAAATTTCAACAATACTCAAATCATTGATGAAAAATTTTAATAGTGCTCTGGTTTTGAAAGGAATTACTGGTTACTTTGAGGTAAAGCTGAAATTTCAAATTTAATTTTAAATGCTGTCTTTTATGTTCAGAAAACCCAAATAAACATAATTATTTCCAATTCTTTTTAGGATTCAGTGGCATATGTTCCTCAGCAGGCCCGGATTCAAAATGTACAGTTTACAAGAAAATATTCTCTTTGGTTTCAATCTAAACAGGCTATAGTACAAACTCATTTTAGAGTCTTGTGCATTACTGCCAGATTTGGAACAGTTACTGAATGGAGACCAAACAGAGATTGGAAGAGGATGAGAATTTGAGCTGTTAGAAATTATACAGTAAGATAAGTTATGGCTTTATGATTATCTATTTGATAATTGACACTGATGACTTATCAGTGCTCAGCCAAGTTCATCCTGCCCATCTCCTTACTTTGGTTACTTACTCTGAACTTAAATTCTGTTCAAATTCTGGACTCTAAATAATTTTGGAAATGGCTTTTTTTCTTTATGGAGTTTTGCATCTGCCTTGTCCTGTTCTCCAGGGGTTTCTTATATACTGTAAAAATGCTTGTATGATTGTAAATAAATGCTATTTTTGATTTTACAAAGTAACCTTGCATTTGCTCATTTTGGAGTGGGAATGATCAGCAGAGCCCAAGTTTTGCTGTAATTACTTGAAAATCCGAATGTTACCTTTCTATTTTCATATTTAGTATAAAATCTTCCTGACAAAAATAATGCTAAGACTGAGAATAATACACAGGTCTCCTTTAGTATTTCCTATTTAATTGAGTATTGTTTTGGCTTTCTTTCCTTAGGGTCTCAATATTAAGTGGAGGGCAGAAGCAGTGAGTGAGCCTTGCTAGAGCTGTGTACAGCAATGCTGACTTGTATCTCCTGGGTGACCCTCTTTCTGCTGTAGATGTACATGTTGGAAAACATCTTTTTGAGAAGTTAATTGGCCCTTCAGAACTCCTAAAAAGCAAAGTAACGTAGGATAGCTTCCTTTCAAATTGGGGGTGAACTGCTTTGCAGTCATTCTACAGAAGCTCATCTCTTACCTAACAGGTTGGTGACAATTATTCTGAGTAAAGAGGCTAAGCAAAAAGCAGCACTGGGTACAGCTAGTACAGGTTGCAGAATAAAAGGGTTCCTCCTGTTGAACAAAGAAGTTGCTACAGGAAAGTGGAATATGAAGGAATAAATTCTCCCACTTGAAACCATTCATGTGGGAAGGTAAGATTTGTGGTATGAGTTACTACAGATTATTCCCACTGCTGCCTGCAAAATACACGTATTAACATAAAATACCTCCTATTGGGTCAATGTTACTGACTTCACAATTGTCTTTTAGTCTCTTCCCTGTTCTTAATTTACCTGCTCCATGGCTTAAAAGTATCTGGCAGAAGTAAGAACTCCGGTAATGGTAGACTTGTAAGCAGATTTTAATATTGAGACTATCAAACTACATGTAATACATGAAAAGCAGGAGTATATAATTCTTGTCTTTAAAACCTATTCTAAGCCATTCCTGAGCAGGGAACAGGTGAAAAACAATAAACATTAAGAAGTACAAGTAATAGCAAGTAGCTATAAGCTTATAGTTTGACATTACAATCAGCAATTAAAAGAGAGGTGTAGCAAAGTAGCCAATAAATAAAAAGAATAAGAAGAAGAATAATAACAATTATAATAAGGTAGACAAAGACATGAGCAAAATCACACTAGAATTCCATTATAACATTCCAGCTATCATAATGGAATGGCTGCATTTAGTATATGTTTATATTAAATGACTATAGGAAACATTGTGTTTGAGACTTGTATATTGGTGACTCATAACCTCACCCTCCTACCTCACACTGATCTAATAATAGTAATGGAAGAAGGCAGAGTAAGTCAAATGGGAACCTACCAAGAACTCATTTCAAGGACAGCTAATTTTTCTGAGTCTGTTCAAGTCTTCAGTCCAGAGTGTACAAGGAGGAGACAAACCCAGTGGAAGGTGAGAAAATTTGTATACTGTGTTTGCTTAGTTTTTTTTACTTTTCATTCCAGCTTCTCAATATAGTCCTTTCTTTCCTGGGAATGAGATTTGCTGGAAAATTAAGCGCATTCCTGTCTACATTTTGCTACAGAATCATAGGTTATAAGCTGAAAAAACCCAAACTTTTCCACTTCTGGCTTCTTGTGCTGTATATATCTTCTCATGGCATAATGCTGAAAATCTTTTTCCGTTTTTTGTTTGGTTTTTTTTCCAATGTAGTGAGTTCCTCAAAAGAAAAGGGTCAGCTAAGCAGGAGCAGGAAGGGCTGCTGAAACACAAAGAATAGGTATTAAAAAGCCCCGAGCCACTGCTTGACTGATGCAATGCTAAAACAGCCCCATGTGCTGAAGACTGTGCCACCCTGCTTTGCAGTGGAAACATGGGTTAAGCCTGAATGCCTGTTAGCAGTTGGCTGGAGAATGTGTGCCTGGAGCTCAGCTTCTGGATTCCCTCTGTACAAAAGGAATGTGCCAGTGAATGTGCCACATTCAAGGGGTTCAGTTCATGGGCTGCTTCACTGCTTAGTCCAAAGTATGTTAAGTATGTTAAGCAGCAAAGATTTGCATGATTCTATAGTATTCTGGTTTTGCTTAGCAATAAATGCATGTATTTTTTGAGGATTCATAAGAAGATTTTAAAATTATTCTTGTTTGCAGCTCTTCCTCTGATCAGTGGAAAATATGTACTAGCAATAGAGAGAAAGTTTCTGCTGGTGGTGTAAGTATCACTGATAGAAAAAGGCTGGACATTTGTTTTCATTAAAATGTCTTATTTTGCAGTTGCAGTTTTTTAGTTTCTTACATATCTTTACTGAATTTAAAATAAAACCTTACAGGTTTTTACTAAAATTTTAAGTATGTAGTCTGAGATTTATTTTGATGATCTGCTACTGGCTGTATTTTTCTATTACATCCTAGTCCATGTAGTTTTCCATGTTTCAGAAAGAAGAATATGATAAAAGGTTCTACCACTGATGGAAAAACATTCTGTCTTAGGAATTTTAAATAGTTTTGTTCTACAGCACAGACTAGAAATCCTGCATGGTAATAGTGCTGCAGGATTTTCTTATGTTAGAAGCACACTTTCAGGAGTCTTCTTTAAAAAAAATATGCCACTTGCTAGAGAGAGGGAAGAGAACAAGTGAAACAGTGTGGAGAAGGTCAAAACTTCCTGGAAGGCTATAGTTTAATTGGCATAAGAGCAGTGGGGTGGAGGAGTGAAGAAAGTATGAATTTCTAGCAAGGTGGTAAGAATAGGTGCATAGAAAAAAAAATTAGTTTACAGGAGAAACAGAACAGTTTGTGCCAAGTGCAACTCATTTCACTCCGGACCTTGTAATGAAATCCATGAACCTGCTTCTACCTGTTCTGCTTTTCAAGTGGCCCAGCTCAGTTTGACCCCATTAGTGCTTATCTGCACCAAGAGTGAGAGTTTTCTCCTGCTGACACTAATCTCCTTGGCTTCAGTAGCCCAGAGTGGTAAAGTTTCTGCTTCCATTCTTGGAGTAAGATTTGCTTCATACAAACAGCCAGGAATTGCACTCTCAATTGATTCATTGGTTGGGTTTTTTTCATTTTCTTTTTCTTTGTTTGGTATAACCTACATATGTAAAAGTCTGACAGTGGGAAGTGTTGCAAGCAAGATTGCCATTAAAGAACCTTCTAGTGGGAGAGGAAACCTTCTCACAGCATGATTTTATATGCCTAATTTATCCCATTTATTAGGAAATTCTTTAGATTCTGAATTTAATATATCTAGTTCCCATTACAGAATGTTTATTTGCCTTCAACAATGGTAATTATTGTACAATTAACTCATTTTTTAATGTGTTTTTTAATTTTTATTTTTAGATTAAAATGTCAGTTTTGAAATACCTGAAAGCCTTTGACTAGCACTGGATGTGGCTGATCATAGCTGCTTATACAGGCCAGAATGCACAGGTCATTGGTCAAAACCTATGGCTTAGCAGCTGGACTGCAGAAACAGCACAAGATAGTGATTTCACAGAATGGAAACAGTCACAGAACTATAAACTTGGTATCTGTGGGCTCCTGGAATTCATTCAAGGCAAGGATTTTTCTCACCGTTTGCCAGGTTTAATCTGCCTGAATGTTTTGGTGAAGAAATAATGCTGGTTGTTTTAGGGTGTGCAACACGGTATCATAGTTAAACCTGGGAAGAGCACATATACCTACAGACAAGTAGAGAAAACAATGTTTAATTTAATGACACTTTGTGAATTCTGGGAACATCCAAGTGTAACGTAATGTAGTCCTGTTGGCGTCTCCTTGAGAGGAGAAGCAGCATTGATGTGTAGTGGCGTGTTAGCAAGAGAGACTCAATGTCAGGAAAGACATTCTTATCAAGTAGTAAGATGTATCAACAAAATGCAGACATGGACAATTGTCAAACTGGGGGAGGAAGTGCGCCTGTTGGATTGCTGACTGGGGTAGAGAACAGGGACAGAAACCAGCTCCATCCCCTTCTCCACCCCAACCATTCCTACTGTCTTTCAGTTTATCCCTTCCCAAGGGATGCTGGTTTGGTGTGGTGCCTGTGTGCTTACCAGGGGCTCCCTGGCTGCTTCCTGGGCCTTGCATCATCAGCTGTTGGACAATGTCTTGCAATTTCCTCTTCAGCGGTTTGAAACCAACCCAGATCATGGGCAGATCATCAGTAGATACACAAAGGTGGAGGCAAAACTCATGCACATTTTCAGTTTTATCAAAATAAAGCTTGAATGACTTAGTTGTAATTTATTGTTGATAAAACAGTGGTATGAAGGTACGGCAAGTTTCAGCACATAAAACTTAAAAGAACTATTTTCTTACAAAATCATCAAAGCATGTTATTGGCAGAAATTGTTTAGACCCTGTCCAAGATCATTAGGAGGCCATTCCTCAAAGACCATCCCTGCAGTGTAACTGATTTATCAGACCTAAACCTGGTGCGTTTATTTTATTCTCCTTTGGTGGTGTATTGCATGTCAGAATCCAATGTTATTACATTTGATGTAATAATGTAATTAATGATTAATACATTAAATTCACATTCTCAGAGGCACATAGACATGAAGTGATTGTTATTTACTACTTTTGTACTGCTTTGGCTTTAATTCGAACCTCTAACACACAAACAACTGTTACTTACTGCAACTTTTAATACTTCCCACTCTCCTCACACCTAGATTGTTGCATGCATTACAAATTACTTGAAGTACCGTGACTGCTGATGGTGTTCCCTAGAACAGACCCAAGAGTAGTTGTGTAATACACCAAAAATCAGTTGATTTAGGTTTCACTCAAGCCCCTAGTCTTCAATAGCAATGCATTTGCATTATAAAGTGGGTTTGAAGAAGTTTTACCATGTACACTAAGAGATTACTGGAGTAATATTTCAGTACACTTCTCGAATTATTACCAGGATTTTAATTTCTGGCCTCCTTTTCAGTCTGATGCTTTATGTAAGCTAAAAAAGGTATTAAGTAGCAAAATAGCAAGACCTGTGTCTTGTGGACTTAAAACACTCTGAGCCTGTTCTACTACCATGAGTAGTCCAAAAGCTATTTAGTCTATTTTGGTTTTAGGTAAATAATAATAACACATGAATACACATTTTGTTAGGATATAATCAGGGGAATCCTGTTAGTGTTTATGGAAGATACTTTAGTTTTATTCCATTTCTTAAGGATGCTTTCTCAAAGTTTTTAGTGGAATTTACTCAGAAAATCATAATTCTTTGTTGCTGGATTTATTTGTACTGGATGTCTGTTTCCATTTCTACCTGTGAAGTTGGCTGAATTGTACACCGGGTGTTATTGGAACCATTCTGGTTATCACATCTGCCTCACCCCTATTCATAGTGGTAGTTATTCCCCTGGGATACTTTCATTTTACTATCCAAGTAAGTGCATTGTCTTTTACAGGGATTTCTAGATGTGTGTGGATGAAATGTCTAAAACAATCAAGGGTACAGGTTCAAATTATTTGTAACTGTGAAAGGAAATAGTTTCATATATACAAAACATCTGAAATTACTCTCAGAAAAGGTCTTCAGGCTTCTTGAAAGGAAATTTGAATACTTCCTGAATGTATCCTGTAATGCCTGGTACATTTTAAAAACCCATGTGTTTCTTTTCATATTTTGCTTTTTCTCTGGAAGATACAATTTTGATATAGACCCCAGTAATAAATCTGATAAGCTTGCATGAAGATGTGAGGTGTATACAATAGTGAAAGTTAAAAGTTGACAGGTAACCCTAAAACAACATAGAATGATGCTTTAAAAACCTGTGCAATTATTGTAATGTGTCAGTTATGCTACTGAAAAACTAAAAAGTAATGTTTCAGAAAGACTAGTGGCTGCATCTCTGTTTCTCGATGCTCAAAGTACAATCTGTGATTAAAGACCTTAAAGATTCTTAAAATCACAACACAGAAGAAGGAAAAGAGTGCCTGGATTCAGTCTCTGCTAAGGAGTTGAAATTGAGACATCATTACATTGAAGAAATAAAGGCTGACTTGCATCTGAGAAAGATGCAGGACATTTTAACTTGAAAGATACATTGAAGTCTTATTTGGTGGTTGTATACATCTTGTGGTACAGCACATTTTTTATAGGATTTGGAGATAATGTTATTTTATTTTAACCTTGCCAGTACTTTATATATTGCACTTATGTCATCATTACAGTGTTGGTGTGTCCCAAGAGACAGTAGGTTTTTTTCTATTGTGAATACTTTTTTCCGTGTAGGGAAAAACTTTGAGTTTTTTTCCATACTGAAAATTTACAAGCAACTGGAATCTGTCTGTGCTGTTCTATTAGCGCTACTACATCAAGAGTTCTCAGCAAATCTGACAGCTGGCAGGAGCATCACAGTCTCCAGTGATCTCCCCCTTCAGTGAGACTCTGGCAGGGACACCAACAATTCGAGCATTTGGCCACCAGGAGAGATTCATTAGGAAAAATAACAATGTGGTGTATGAGAACTTGGTCTGCTTCTACAACGACCTCATCTCAAACAGGTACTTGACAGCAGGTTTCTATTTGTAACTGAACGTTCTGTGGAATGTTTAGCTTTAGTCAGAGTAAAGCCACTGAGAAACAGAGAAGTGTTTGGCCAATACTCTCAGGCACATGGTGGGACTCTTGGGGATGGTCCTGTGCAGAGCCAGGAGTTGGACTTGATGATCCTTGTGGATCCCTTCCAACTCAGCAACTTCTGTGATTCTGTGACAAGAGCAATTTATCCACCACTCTTTGTAATGAATGCACAGCTTAAGTTTGAGTGCTAGGGTTTTGTCTTTATCTACCAGAAACTGGCAGGGTTTTAGAAAATACGCTGATGAGAATGTTTTAAAAAAGAAGAAAAAAAAGGTTTATCAATAGGTCATAAGCATGGACATTTCAACTAACAGCTCCTCTTGCAAATTTATGAACAAAGTGAATTTATATTTCAGTAGTTCATGTGGAAGTAACCTGGTGTCTGAACCACAGGCACCAGTGAGTTCTTGAGAGTGGAATCTTGGGTTTAAAGAAATAAAGTCTGTTTCCTCACATTCCTTTGTGATTCAGTGCAGTTACAGTCACAGGTGAGCTAAGAGATTCCTGGTCTGTTTTTCAGCCCTACACCTGAAGCTTTTTTAGATAGGAGGAGCAGGAATGCAGTATGAGGAGTGAAGGGAGTTGACACATGCATTTTGGGTTTAGTATTGCTACCAGCTCCAGATATGTCATATTGCCCTCCTAGTTCATCTGTAAAATGGGAATGATAGTATTTACCTCTTTTGTGAAGTGGGTAAATTGGTAAATAATGATCTCAGAGTTCAGTAGGCTATAAAAATATTGATGGGTAATTCCATTTTTTCTTTGCCTTGATTTGCTACAGGTGTCTCTCTTGAGCTTTTGGGAAACTTAATGGTGTTCTTTGCTGCATTGTGTGTAGCACTGTCTGGAAATACAGTGAGTTCTTCTGCAGTGGGTTTATCAATATTCTATGCTCTAAGTGTAAGTAATAGTATAAATGTTTTGCTGTTACCACATTGCATATGAAAAGAGAATTATAAAGAAGTTGAGTAGTTGAATATACAGGGAGGCATCAGTGTCACCACATCTTCTGGGCAGGAGAGAGTCTCCCTTTTAATTCCATTAATTCTGGGAAGCTAATGATAAATTATTTTCCACTTTTGAATGTAAATGAAACAATAATTAATAAAATACATTTAAAATCAAGTTAATGAAAGTAGGTTTATTTTCAAGTGTTTGGTTAAATCAAAGAAACAGCATAGTCATGCACAACTGTACTTCATATATAATTCCTTTTCCTTGTTCACTTATTGAAGGTTATGCAGGAGTGTTTACTTAAAAGATCAGTAATATAAGTTACTTTGGCATTGCCCTTGCAAAAGTAATATATGGGAACCACATATATGAAGTGTGTCTTAAGTAAGGCTTTATCGATGAGCTGCTAGTTAGAATAAATCTTAATTATTATGTAGACAGAAACTAAGCATCCAATTTTCTTTAATCTTGTGATTCTTATGAGCCAGTGTTGTCCAGGTTCTCACTGTGGTAAGAGCTTCAGAAACACAGCTGACAGATAAAAATTAATAGAAATTCAGAACACTATAGAGATAATTATCTGTCATGGCACATCCACAACCCACCCAGCTCGCAAGAGTTCGTTTATCTCCTCCTTCATCTCCTCCTCCTGTACTTGGTGATGACAGTCAGAGTTTTTCACCTTCATCTGTTGTCTAACTGACACAGTTCTTTCTTTAGCTGCACACAACATTTCCAAAAGGCTGACCTTCAGAATTGGTTTGGCTCGCTCTTTTCCTATAGAAGTGGGAATATGTAACCATGGAGTTGGTACCATGGGGGTTTGGAACTAGGTGATCTTAGGGGTCTCTTCTAACCCAGGCCATTCTATTCTGTGCTTCTGTCTGCAGAGCATCCCCAGTGCTTGAAGGTGACAAATTTGACAAAGCCAGTAGATACCTCCATTACAAATCCATTGTTCTACATTGCTGGTTGGCCTTACCTAGGGAATAGTGCAATAATTGCGCATACAACATGAGCCATATATGTTTTTCCTTTCAACATTTCATACAAATACTGCACACTTACTGATGATCCTGAAGCAGTTTCCAATACTGGGAACTTTTATGTCAGTGCAAATTACAACCATTGGGCAGTTTGAAAGCAGACAAGAACTGCTCAGACGAACACTGAGATGAGGGATTTTCTAACCATTGGTTTATGTGATGTGCCAACACATTCTGTGCATTTTTTGGCTTCTGTGATTAAGCATGCAGCTTACGAGTTGTTTAAATTCAGGGTACGATTTCGAATTAAAGTGCTGTATTCTAGTAGAATCAAATCCTTTGTTCATATTTTTGTACATACTTCCCCAGGTGATTCAGATTCTAAATGTTTGGGTGTGTAGAGCATGTGATACCAATGCAGTGAAAGAATTTGGAAATATGGAACTGATAATAAAGAGGTGAGCATTCATTTTGAATATTTCATTTCTGTGCATAGAAAATGGCCAGTAAGATTGACATTAATATTGGTGAGTGGTGGTAGCAGGTAATAGTTATTAAATATTTTCTGGGGTCTGTGGGATTTTTATGTGAGAATAAAAAAAATCTTCAGCTTCTTCATTACATTTATTGTAGTTTTATAGCAGTTTTAGTCCTATTTTGACTGGTAAATTTTTTGTCACCTTTCGTAGCAGTGGATTTTGTAGTTAGACTAATGCAGCTGCACCTCAGGTGAACTCTGTGCTGTGTGCAACCAAGAAGGGCATTTGAAAAAGGGAAGAGAGGAAGAAAAGCCTCTCTGACCTGTAACTCTTACTCCCCTCATGCCTGGTGAAACATTTGTTTCAAATCACTTTGCCTTGGCTATTGGGCTTTTCTGAAAGTAGTGCCCCTGTCAAGCACAGAGGCGTAAAAGGCCTTGGGAGCAGGACTCTTCTATTTCTTCATTCTCTTTTACTCTGCTCCCATGTTTATGTTTCAATTCCAGGAACCCATGGATATTGTCTAAAAGACCACCAGTGAGCTGGCCTGATAAAGGAATTGTAGAGTTTGTTAATGACAGGGCTTATTACATGAAGGATCTTGCTTTAGCCCTGAATCGTGTTTCCTTTCAGACACAAATAGAAGGTACTGTATGCAACAAGAAATAAATCAGGGGTATAAAATTCTGTTTCCCAACTTTCTACTTCAAAAATATTTCAGATAAGGAGACTTCAATACTAAATGCAGCAAGATGATGTTGAACAGGAAAGATGTTAAGTGGAGAAGAGAGTAAAGAAAAGACAAATGAGAAAAGTATTTTAAAGAAATATGTAGAAATTATTATCCCTGTAAGATAATGAGGCAATGTTTTATGAATTTGGCAGTTCTAAGGAAGAAGATCCAAATTTTAAGTTAAACCACTTGTCCACTTTGCTGAATGTTTGTGCAGAGAAATAGGTTGCCAGGTTAGGGCTGGTCAACATCAGGGAACAGGGAACACCAGATGAGACCTATTTTAAGCCATTAGTCTGATCTGAGGAGTGCTGGACAAAAGGGAGAGGAAATGGAAAGGATTCCCACTGAACCAGGCATGAGCTGTACAGCTTCTGAGAGAACTGGACTGGGAGCTGTGAAACAGACTTCACTGTATCCTATAATTCCCTATATCTATATCATTTTTCATTTAAAATGTGTAGCACAGAAAGTTACAGTCTCCATCATAAAACTTTCTGCTTCAGGTTGGAGCTGTTGGAAGAACAGAACTGGTAAATCAACACTCACAAATTGCTTGTTTAGAGTTCTGGGGGGATGTGAAGGCAAAATAATTTTTTATGGAATTGATATATCAACTACTGGATTCCATGACCTATGTGGAAATCTTAACATTATGCCACAGGTGAGATGTGGTTGAGTGAAAACTATTTATTCTTTTTTGACTAGCACAGGACACCCAATTTTTGGAAGAAATTATAATCTCAAAGTGCACAGGCTGCCAGTGGAATTTTGGCAATTCTATGGAAGAAGCTTCAGAACATGGACACCACAAGTATGACATTAGGTTTTATATTCTATGTTTAGCTTAACAGTCTTAGCTAGAATAACTACATATGGTGTTTTCAAGTTCCACCTGAGGGCAAAAATATTTTAAAATAGGCCCAACTATGTTTGAAGCCTGTAGGGAATAAAGTGATGTATACACAAGTTATGTATTATGTAGTCAAATCAATCTGCTGTGGTGTGTCATGTAGAGCCTACTTACTTCAGAAGAGGGCAGGAAACTCAAGATTAGGTCATGTGTCATTAGGATTGTCTTCATGCTGGTAAACTGACTTATGTTGAAATGCTCTAGCATAAAGTAAAACGTAGGACACAAATTCAGTGGTCATCTGAAGTCTTTTTGTACATTCTCTGAATGCCATTCATACAAACATTTTTTGTGAATGGATGATGTTCACATTTCTTGCACTTAATTTATCTGACTTTTTCAAAGGGAGACTTTGTTTCTTTTGTAGCCTTTTAGGAGCTTTAACCTTGCTAATATTTCCTGTGTGTATCTACCCACAGACCATGTATAGAGATGATGCTAATAATTAAACCAAAATAGATTGGATCTTTCCAAGAATAAGATGATTGAAAGAAAATACCAAAAGATTCCTGCAAATCCTTGGCTGCTTTTCCTCTGAGAACTGTATTAGGGAATGACAAATTCACCATTCTTAATCATAATTTCTAATTTTGATACAGCTTTTTGATGTAATTGTATTCTCAAAAATGAGAGAACAAGACCAACATTGATTATGCCACAGGTCTTCAGAACACAATTCATACATATTTTTTTGTAAAATTTGTCTTGTTTAAGCAGCTAATGCTCTACAGATCTGCACATCTGACAGTTGTGAATTGCACAGTATTTTCTCAGCTGCAGTTGCGAGTCTGATTTACTGATGGAGTGTGTTGGATCCACATCCAGACAGTGAAACTGAGAGGAATCCAATGGTGCAGTGAACATACAGGCTGGGTTCAGAATAGAACTGAAAGGTGAAAGAAAGGGAGACTGAAGCTTGTGAGGAGAAGGTGGAGTCTGCACTGTTGAACTGCATAGGTCAAGGAGAGCAGATGAAGGTAAAAATCTGGGAGAGAAACAAGGGCATGGCTAATACCAAAGCTGACAGTGCACGGCAAATACCAAAGCTGACAGTGCACGGCAAATACCAAAGCTGACATCTTCAGATCAGCCAAATACACCTCATACAAACAGCTTTTAAGAATCACATTAAAGTACAGACTTGCAAATTACTTTAATGTTGTTCTAGTGTAAGTGACATGAAGTTTAAATGAAGAACAGGCACGAGCTCTGCTACCACATCAACTGTCCTGTTTGGTCACTGAGCTCCCTCAAAGAAATTGTCACCGTTCTGTCGGCATATAACTTGCCAGCGATTGTTGTTGGCCTCTTATGCCTGTTGGGTCACAGCCACTGTGACTGCACTTGGTCAAGGTGTCTCTTCACCATCTCTAGGAGCATTAGTTCAGTCTATAAATCTCTGCAGGTATTCTTGTTGCTGAATATGTAATTTTTCCTTTAGGAAATTAAGGATCTTTAACTTAGAGTCATAGCCTTCTAATTTTTCTTTACAGTGCTCATGAATGTGGTCTCCAGTGCTTCATAAACCTATGTATAGTAATAATTCATGTGTTGTGGCAGTTGCCAGGTGCAGGGCAGGTCTTCAGTCAGCCACAAAACCAGAGCGCAGAGAGAGCACAGGAAATCTCTTACCCTTTATATTTCACTTTAATGAAGAACTAAGCTCGCAGAGACTGCACACAATTTTTGTCCTCCCATTCATCAGCTTCCAACTGTTACAATTTCCCTTGCAAAGATCCATTCGTAAGATTATTTGTCTCAGTTCCTTCTGTTAATGTAAGGATTTATGACAGCCTGTTTTAGGACCATGTTGGAATTGTGCATTCACATTCTGCTGCTTTTTAGGGCCCCATCTTGTTTTCTGGACACTGCAGTCCAATCTGGATCCACTTGGAAAACACTCTGATCTTGCAGTGTGGGAGGTGCTGGAACTATGTAACGTGAAGGATTTTGTCCAGTCACTGCCAAAGAAGCTCCTCCATGAGATTTCAGAAGGTAGTAAAAATCTCAGGTACAGAACCAAGAAAGTGCTAATGCTGTTATTTTCCAGTACTGTAAAAGTATGTGATCCTTCCAGAGAATTTACTTCAGAAGGTATCAGGATAGAAACGACACATCTCCTGTCATTCTTAGTAGAACTATTCTTGTAGTGCAGGTTTCTTTGAGGTGACCAACTGGTCACAGTGGTGTAACTTCTGATAGCCTGTGCTGTATGGGAAGCCAAAGGAATAGACTATTTTCAGCTCAAGTACATAAGTAAGTGTAAAGAAGGGGGGTGTGGTGTTGCAATTCATGCAGCACCTCATTAGATTTGGGTAGAAAAGTGCTCATTTATTTAAATCTAAAAAAAAATAAACCAGAAAAAAAAACCCACCAAAAAAACAACGAACCAAAAAAAACCCCAACAAATTCAAAACCCACTAAAGTGCAGAGAGTTCATTCTTTTGTTCTATTTGCTTGGGCTAAACAACTCAGTTTTAACTTTAAAATATTAACCCATAGTTCTGCAAGAAGGATGACACTTGAAATAAAAAGAACTCCAAAGTGTGGAGACAAATATTGAAGCTTTCAGCAGCAAAGGGACAGGTCTCAAATAGTATACTGAGTATCAACCTGAATTTTTGTGACAGATCATTTTCAGGAGGACATTTCTAGAAGGCACATACTACAGCTAACATATAGAAGTATCCAAACTTTTACACTGAACATTATTAAAAAGTGGTTTAGCATTCAATCTGGCTCATTCCAAGTGCCTGCTATAATGTGAATATAGAAATTAAAAACTGGGTTTAAGATTCAAAGTTCAGCCATGGGTGTTGAAGAATCCTACCTTAACTGCTATTGATATGCTGAGCAAGAAGAAAGAAAATTCCAAAGCAGGATGAACATATTTCAGAAGCATAAGGTGTTAGGAAAGAAATACAGACATGCTCCACGGTAATCTCAGCTTTATCTTGTGCTCCCTTACCTCCACGTGCCTGACTTGCCCTTCTCAAATATATTTTTAACAGTGTTGGGCAGAGACAGCTGGTCTGTCTGGCCCGTGCTTTGCTACCAAAGACAGAAATCCTGGTCCTAGATGAGGTGACAGCTTCTGTTGACATGGAAACAGAAAACTTTGTGCAGTCCACCATCCAAAGAGAATTTCAAAACTGCACAGTGTTAACTATAGCCCACAGGTTACACAGTCGTGGATTCAGAAATATAAGTTTTGATAAGCCATTTGAAATATAAATTACTTCCTTGAAATGCTTTCCCATAATCCAGAGATACCTGTACTAGGACTGGAAAATGTGGCTGAAGAGCTGACTTTTCTTCTATAATCTTTCTGTTTTGTATTGTAGAGTGCTTGTTCTGAATGCAGGAAGGATTCTAGAAAATGATACACCACAGGATTTGTTACAACAAAAAGGTGCCTTTTCTGAAATGGTTGTAGAGGTTAGGACAAGAAAATAAAGAAAACTAATGAGTGAATTCTGGAACGCTCACGGGATCTCTGGCATTCCATATATATAGGTGCAATATTTTATATTGCATATAAAACAACTGACTTACTCAAGAGCTCCTCGCAGCATTGCTGTTTACTACAGCTACAATCTGTATATATTGATCAAGCTTCTTAAAATTCAGATTTTATACAAATCACTTGTTTTTATCATATTGGCACTGGGACAACAGAATGAAGCAGGGATTTTCATGGCGTATGTTAAAACTTGCATTAGTAAAGACTGATGGAAAAATAAATCTTGCTGTTGACATGCTGGTCTTAATTAACTTGAACAAAGTTGCTCTGACATTATGCTCATTAAGTTAATAATTCTGACTACACATTCAGGGAAAAACAAAACTGCTTGTTGTGTGAACACAGAGACAGATGTCACTTGTGGCTGATTTTTAGGATATGCACATCCCCATGTATACTTAGATAGCTCTTGAGGCAATAAATGTGCCCCATTAAGTGAGTTCTCCTTTTGTGATTTCTGAAAAACTGAAAACCACATCTTACATATCTAATTGAGCGTTACAAAATCCCAGTGTGAAAGAATCCCAAAAAATGCAGTCAGGTGGAGCTGCTTCTTTGCTAGTAAATATTAATGTAAAACTTCACGCTAATTACAGAAACAGGACAGTTATGCACACTTACTTGTAGTGTCAGCTAAACATATCTGCTTCTATAGGCCGCATAAATAGTCATTTCCATTTTTACTGCAGTTCCTGAAGCTCTTGAAATTTAATACCTACACAACCAGTGTAATCAATCTTCTCTTAAGAAAAGATCCCCTTCAACTGCTTAAAAACCCCAACAAACTGAATAAAATTCCTGGGTGCAGCCCTGTTACATTAGTTTAATAGTGACAGCTGGTGGTGTATCAAGTACAATTTTAATTCCTTGCCCAAGACAAAGTTAGGCTAGGGGAGGCAGCCTTCAGTACCTCAGGAACCAATCCGTTCTGCAAGGGCCAGAGGAAACAGTCTGAGGAGAGGCATCAGTAATTTTTACTTCATCTATTTTATTTATGGGGAGGGCTTTCTGTGCTTACTGCCAGGCCAACATAACCTTTCCGTTTCAGCTACCTTCAGACTGCAGCTGGGAGAGCTGCAAAATGGCAAAGCCTGAGAGAAAATGCTGGACTACTGTCAGCAAAGGCATTCCTTCTCTTTCAGCTAGCTGTACCTCTCACATTTGACTATAACTTCAGGAAAGGGGGTGCAGTGGAAGCAGAAGCAGCAGGAAATGCTCCTGCTTTGTTTCCATGCAGCCACAGCTTCCCAAAGCAAACGTCCACAGGCTTAGGGTGGGCAGGGAAAGGCACTTTTGCCTTAAGCACATCAGCCAGGGTCTGCAGCATCTCCTCTCCTCACACACCAGATGTTGGAGACTCACTAGGAAACCACGGAGGGCCGCCTGACCGAGTTCAGAACTGCCTCAGCCCACCAAACACAGGGCAGCACCAGCACAAAGCCATGGGGTAGCTCTGCAGCTAGGCACACACCTCGCCCTCCTCACCTTCCACCTCCAAACAGGAATTCCCTGGGCTTCCTTGGTATTCGGGGATTAGGTTCCAGTCTTGTCCTGTGGCACCACTCATAGGAGGAGTGGGACAGGCAGGGGACCAGAACAGACCTGAAGAATGAGGCTCATAATGGCCAGGAGTCCATCATTCCTTTCGACAGGAAGGAGCATGGAGCAGAACCTGCTTATGCTCTGTCCCCACTTCACTTCCCACTGCACTCAAAAACCCTGCATGTGCCACCCTCTCAGGAGCTGCTTCCCTCAGCCCTGCTTGTTGCCCTTGCTCTACACTTGCCTGGCAATATCACAGGAGAAACTGGAAAGAAGTTAAGCAGGAACTCCCCCTTTCCCCCACAGGAAGAGACACGTTTCTGCATTTTGAAACGTTTATGAAACACTGTAATTGTTCAGGCTCTGCAGACTTTGTACCAGGACAACACAGATGTAGAAACTCTTGACAGCTGACACAACCTCATCTTCTATACTTCAAAGGAATTTGAAGAAGACAGAGAATTTCCTCGAAAAAGTGAAAGAAGACAGATCCAAGGGGTAGAAATTGCTTTTATTAAAAAAATCTAAAATGTTATTTATAAAATGCATTTCATCATCTGCACTGGGAAACAACTAGGGAACACAAAATTGTTGAGGCCTCTTGATGCTTTCAGAATTTCAACTCACTAAACAAGTCTTAGCTAGAGAAATTTGTAACACACCTATCACCACAGGCAGTCAAAGATTACAGAAAGATTTCAGCCTTCAAATATCAACTATTTTATAGAGAGACTTTTGGTAAGCAGCCCATGTGCATACCTGGAAAGACACTTAGTGCAGTGGACTGGTCTTTGAAGTCAATTGTTTGTGCCAAAATACAGTATTAAAAGATACAAAATAAATAATGCAGAAAATTTAATAAATAAGGATGCATTGTGATATCCAGTGTACAGTAATCTCTCTACTAAAAAATCCAACCTGTATAGAAATCTGAATAAATACCCTTTTGTGAATTTCGTTTTTACAAGTAAACAACCTGCCCTTCCCTTCCAATTGGCAGATTAACACTGAAAGAGATTTAACTCCATCAGGGTGAAGGAGGATGTGAAAGAAAAAAGTAGTTCACTTATTTGTTTTGAGAGTTTTAACAGCTCCTACCTAACTCGTCCCAAAACTGCAAAAGCCTAAAATCATTGAACTTCACTGTGATGTGGTTCTGTTAATATACAGGTCTGCTTGTTTTACACAGTGCATTAAAGAAATGAAGACCAAAGTCCTACTGTAACTGCAGTGAATTTTGAGATGAACTTAAAGCAGGGCAGAAGGAAAGGCCACAATGACTCTAAAGACATTGGTACAGCTGTTGAACACACACATTTATATCTGCAAAGCGAAGGCCCCCAACAGCAACTGAGAACTGTACTGCATATTGGCATTCATCCGTGGTGTCACTGAAGAGGCGCTTCTTTCACTGCAGGAGTTTTACTTACTGGAAATTCCATACAGACTTTGTTGGGGTCACTTTCAAAGAGGCACAAAGGAAAAAAAGGGTTTTTCAAATAAAAAAATCACTTTGGTTTTCAACTCAGGAAAATTAAACAGATGTCAGCATAACTTCGGGAATCCTCTGTCAAGTTAAGCAATGCTGATGGAATGGCTGCGTGCAACTATGATTCAATTTAAGAGGTTTTTAATTGGATTACTTCAAAGATGCATTTAGACAAGAGCTATGCAAACAGCTGAATCAGCACAACTGATTTATGGCAGTGCCATAAATCAGGCCTACTGCCAGGAGAGTAATAAGACTATTTTAATATAGTCATAGGTTAAAACAATAAATCTAAGCCCCACACTTTATCTTAGCAAGGTTAATACAAAATTATTCTAGAGAAGACAAGAAAATCCTTAAAACCACCTGTTATTAGAGCTTACACGATGAAGACTGGGCTGATGGATGTTGAAACCAGTCTTAGCTGAATGACGTGGGGTTTTTTTGTAGGAAGTTCCAAGCAGATAATAGAATTCAGCTGGTGTTTGATTATTGCTTAATCTCTCCATAGAGAGAACTGTTGCCAATTTGGCTTTTTTTCAGATCAGTAACTTTGTTCTCCTCACACATTTTCAAGATACCTGGATAGTGACCTCTCTGCCTAAAACATAGTCCTAAGAAGTGCCACCTCAAACCCTGAGTTACACACAGCACTGCTTCTTCCCCAACAGGACAGCTACAACCTCTGTTCAGTTTAGAGTGGGGATGTGATAAAACTTAAACCACATAAGAGCTAAAAAGCACAAAGTAGTTAGGTCAATTTTCATTTATGAGGGCTACAGGAAGTACATTTCACCCAGGCCATCCCTTCTGTCCCACACTTTCTCCCCGAGAACAGAACGGCTTGAGGTACCTCAGGGAGAAGATGTCACACACTTGTAAATGCGAACGATGAAATTCGTGTTGGTCAAATTCAAGGGAAGACAGGCAGGTGTGGCTTCAAGATACATAAAATCACTGTAGTTTTAAAATAAGGCAGGGACAGGTATGAATATTTGGCAACATACCCTCGTTCTCTGTGGAGAACATAAGTGGTAAAACAGCAGCACCTGTGTTTAACCATCTCAAGCCAGGTGAGGAATGAAGCCCTTGGAGACCAAGAAACTGCACTGGCAAGAGCTACGTTTTCAATAAGGTTTCCTAATCATGGGACTATTTGCCATGGGGCCTCAGCAATGCCATTATGCTGTTATGAACAGCAGAAGAATCAAGTGAATGCCTCAGTCTCATTTAAGCTGCAAGATGCCTCTAGGAAAGGTGCTTAAATGCTCAAATGGCTCAGTATAATAAATAAGCATAAGCTGAACACTGCCAGTTCTCTGTGCATTAACGCTGCTTCACAGTCCTTCCAAGTAAATACATTGGACCCAGGAATACCTCAGAACCACATTATCTCAAACCTTTGGTCACACTCCCTTTGTATTTTAAATACACACCGCTCCAGGATTTGCTAATAAAATTTAGCAAGAAAATGTGGGTGTGTCATCACTGGCATTTTCATCCAATACGCTATCTCCAAGTAAACACAGCACACTTCAGAACTTGTTTGTACCTTTAAAGTAACAGTAAGCTTTAGCACGATTAGGTGTCCAGTAACACCTAACTGTGGTGAACAGTTGAAACAGGTGAAAATTGAATAGAATGCAGCTAAGATTAAGTTCCGTTGCCAGTCAGACAACTATGGAGTCTTTTGGAGAGCTGGAATGCAATTGAGAAGAGTTTCTTTTCAGTTAAAATTAGTCTTCTGTAAATGCTTGTTAGGGATTTCTATAGCACTGACTTGGAGAGGCCAGGACCCAGCAAGAATTCCTGCTTGGATGGCTACACCCGTCACAACTGCCAGGTCAGGATCTACAGAGGTGTTGGGTTCCTTTCCAAAGAAGTCCCGAATAACTTCGCGTATTTTGGGAATCCGTGTGGAACCTCCAACTAACACAATTTCATCCACTTCTTCTTTGTGCAGGTGCCCTTCCTGCAACACTCGTTCAATGGGCACAAGAATCTTCTCAAAAAGGTCCTCATTTAGCATGTCAAACAGCTTCCGAGAGATTTCTGTTTCAAACACAACTTTGACAAAGTTGTCCTCTGCTTTGGGAGCATCTCCAAGATTTTTCAAGCCTTCTGTGTTTTGTGAGGCCTCGCTGTTTGTTTTTACCTGGCTTTTTGCAAGTTCTCTTGTAAGGCTGTTTGCTGGCAGAGTCAACAGCACTCTCAGTGTAGCTGCCTCATGGACAGTCAGATTTAATTTAACAGCTTCCACAGCCTGTCTGAGGCGGTGAATCTCCTCTTTTTGCGTTGGCAGAGAACCATACGTTTGACGGAGCTGATCATATAAATACAGCATCAACCTCTGATTGAAATCCTGTCCTCCAAGTTTGTTGTTACCTGAAAGATCAGAATAGAAGGCATCAGACAGAGCACCCAGAAAGCAGCACACTGCTTCTCTTTCACTGAGAGATGGCGCTCAAGGGCCAGAACAATCACAGAAGGACCACAAGCACGTAAGCTGACAGAGCTGTGACAATAGACAAAATTGCTGTCAACTGCACACATGATGGACAGTAATTTCCACTGTTTTGTTTTGACTGAAAACAGTAACTCATTTAGTGGACCTCTGTCTAACTAAATCAGAGTGAAGCTGCTGAATCCTTCCTGCTGCTCCACTCTAACTGGAGTGAGCAGCAGCAGCAGCTCACATCAGAACTTGCTTACTGAAGGCAACACAGGCAGCTGGCACTGCAACTCAGAGCTGTGTGCACGCAGGCCAGCTGAAGCATGGCTGTCTCTTCCCTACAGTCTGACCAAACGCTCTGCCAGAGCTCTGTGCCCAGGGCTGAATCATTCATCCACCAATCACAAAACTTCTGAGTTAACAGCCTGTGCATTCCCAAACCCTGCTCAACTGAACTGGCATCAAACACAAGGCAAGGATGCACCAAAGCACTGGTCAGTGACCTGCCAATACTCCCAGTTTGGGCAAAGGTAACAGGAAGATTTTAAACAACCCCAGCCCCCCAAAAGTCCAGTCAAAGTAACTGTAACATGCACCAGCATTTTATTAGTGGGTACGTAAGTTAACAGACACGGATAAAATGAAACCACAACTTACCCCTCTGGGTCAGCCAAAACCTACAACTCTGTGGTCTTAATTGCTGAATCCAGCCACAAGGTTAAGAAACCTTGTTTCTTAATTGCTGAAACAAGCCACATTTTGCATGAAAATCAGCTGAGAATGCATTGGGAAAACACTCTGTGATATGGTTGGTATGTTTTAAAAGGTCCCTCCAACGGTGACTTCAGGTGCACCTTGCCTCCCACTCCTTGAGAAACAAAAGCATTTTTCTCACCTGCCATGGCTCGTGTGATGAACATCCCTCCCATCTTGTTCAACAGAGACACGTCCAAAGTTCCTCCACCCAAATCCACCACCAGAACATTAAACACATCAGCTTTGTGGAGCCCATAAGCCATAGCAGCAGCTGTGGGCTCATTGATTACTCGCAAAACGTTGAGCCCTATGAAGAGCAGAGACAACAAGCAACACTCAGGTACACCTCAGAAAACTGCAGTTCTTACATCAGAATGACACTTGCCGTTACTTGTTGGGTTTTCTGTAACCACACTCACCTTAAGTTTAGTGTCAAATCTAAAGGAAGTAGTTTCCTAAGCAGTAATATCCAATAAACTCTTCTCCTTACTTAATCCTAAAATAGTACTGCTTCAGCATAAGGGCGACATCACAAACCATAATGTGCCCAAACACATTGCTTTCAGAGAAACCTTGCTAAGGAAGTTTATTTCATGCATTCTATTTGTGTTTAAATGATTGTCCAAGGGTGCTCTACATAGTCTCCCTATTTGGAGATTATAAAAAAGACTATTTTCCCTGAAGTAAAACTTACTTCCAGCCATCTATGTCTGCATTAGCCAGCCACACCTGTTGGTACTCAGTTGCTCTCAGCTGTTCCTGACAATAAATCCATTCTAAGGTTCTGTCACTGATTCACTGTTTCTATATCCGCCACAAAGACTTTCCTGTTAGTGAAATAGACCTCAAGGTCTCCAAGAAAAATTCTGGAACAGAGAGACATCACCTGCAAGGTTAGCTGCCTTAATGGTAGAATTCCGCTGCCTTTCATCAAACTCTGCTGGCACGGAGATGACTGCCTTGGAAATGGACATGCCAAGGTTGGCTTCTGCCATTTTCTTCAGTTTCAGCAGCAGCTTAGAGCCAATGCGCTCTGGAGTGATGTGAAAGGTTTCATTAGTTGTCACAGAAAATTCGGCTAATCCATTGTTGTTGACAACCTGGAAGGATAAAGTGACACAACCCCCCAAGTGAGAAATCTTCCGATGCTCCCCCACCGTGTTGCCACCAAAAGTTTTATTTGCATGTAGTGCCTTTATTCTGGAAAAGTTTAAATGTGCTTTTGCCATTTCTGGATCACTTCTATCCCTTGATTAGGAGGATTATGCAAAACGTGCCACTTAAGAGGTTACAGTATATCCAAACAAATGACACCAACTATGCCCCAGTAAAACACATTAAAAAAAGTTAAGATCTAGAAACTGAGCAATCAACTTCCAACACCATATTCAGACAGAAGGGATGCTTTTTTAGTCATTAGGTTACCTTTCAGGTTTCTGAAAGGAAACAAACAGCTTGGTACTGAAACAGCTTTTCCTAACGTTATTAAAAAATTAAAAAGACTTCAAAGACCACTTGCAGTACACATTTTTTTTTTCCAACCAATTCTGTACCATGCTCATATAATGCAGGTTAGTTTTTTTAAAGTAACTTTCAAGTTCTGCTGCTGGTCAAGTAAGTAGTAAAGTGCTGAAGGAAAAAACACACTGGGACAGAGATGTGGCTTTAACTTCTTTGAGTTTTGGTTTTTTGGGGGGAGAAGTCTGTTGATTTTTATCTGTTTGACTGTGTTTTTATTTTACAATTTCAAGGAGAAGTAAAGTTGCAGCAAAGCACAGTTAGCATTTCAAATTTAAATTTATCCTTTCAGTGAAGGGACTGGATGGTTACCCAGGAAACACATTTCTGAGTAGGAAAACACAGGGTCCTCTGGAAAATCATTATCAGCTCTCATGCAAACATACACAACTTCCACAACCATTTCCTTCCTCTCTCTGGATACCTCTCACAGTTTTCAGGCACATGCCAAATGACTCAAGGTCTGACAAGATGATCAACCACATTTCAGGTGTCACAGAATCGGGCTGGAGGGACCTTCTAGCTCATCTCCTTCCAGTCCCCTGCCAGTGGCAGAGAGGCCTTGCACTAGACCGGGTTGCTCAGAGCTCCATCCAACCTGGCCTTGAACACTTCCAAGGGTGGGCTGTCTACAACTTCTCTGGGAAACCTGTGCCACGGCCTCACCGCCCTCACAGTAAAGAATATTCTTCCTAATATCTAATCTAAACCTATTCTCTATCAGTTTGAAGCCATTCCCCCTTGTCCTGTTGCTCCAGCCCCTTGTAAATAGTCTCTCTCCATCTTTCTTGTAGGCTCCCTTCAGGTACTGAAGGCCACAATTAGTTCCCCACAAAGCCTTCTCCAATCCCAAGGCAGCCCCAATTCTCCCAGCCTTTCCTCACAGCAGAGCTGCTCTGACGCCCTTGGTGCCTCCTCTGGCCTGGCTCCAGCAGGTCCCTGTCCTTGCTGTGCTGGGCCGCCAGAGCTGGGTGCAGCCCTGCAGGTGGGGTCTCAGCAGAGCGGGGCAGAGGGGCAGAATCCCCTCCCTGCCCTGCTGCCCACGGGGCTTTGGATGCAGCCCAGCACACGGGGGTTTCTGGGCTCCCAGCGCACACGGCCGGGGCACGTCCAGCCGCTCACCCACAGCACCCCCAGGGCTGCTCTGGGTCTGCTCATGCCCAGCCTGTCTTTGCATCCTGCACCTTACTGCTAGGAGGGAACTGAAGCTGGTGACTGCTTACCTTAAAGGGATACCTGCTACTTTCACTCTGGAGCTCTTCTGAAGTGAAGACTTTCCCAATGAATCTCTTGGCATCGTATATGGTGTTCTGAGGGTTTGCATCAGCCAGTTCCAGGCCTTCATAGCCCACGTACACGCCTGTGTCTGTGAAGGAGACGACGCTGGGGATGCTGCTGCGCCCGCCCTCGTCCACGATGACCCTGACGGCCCCGCTGCCCGGCAGGAAGACGCCAACAGAGCAGTAGGTGGTGCCCAGGTCGATGCCGATCACCCTGGGGGTGGGCATGGGCAGGTACTGCTGGGCCAGGTAGCTGGCTAAGAGCAGGGCCAGCACAGCAGAGCCTGAAACACGGAGTTGGGAACAGCAGGGTTAGGGGATCAACTCTGCAAACCCACAAGTCAACGCAAATGACACGGTGTGATACGCAGCACCTCCCGCAGCTTTATTTCACACTCTGGAGTCTGTTTAGCTACCTAATTAGCTTTTAATTTCCTTCTCAACAGAGAGTGGCTACAAGTCAAGAATTTTAAGCATTAAATATTAAACTGATTAAGGAAAAAAAGCTCAAGAGATGGCTAAGCCAAAAATATCACCACACTGTAGTAATTCTATTTCTCTCTGCATATTACAGCAATAACACAGGGTAATTAGTATTTCTGGAGGAATTGCCTATGAATGACCCTAAAAGGACATCGAGTTAATGGGGATGCCCAAAATCACAGTGAAACGACAAACTCCCAAGTCTAACACCTCCAGCTTCATCAGACGTCTAAAAACAAGGGGAGAGAAAATCATACTAACTCATTGTTTCAGCCATAGCTCCCAAAACAGCATCTTCTCACACCTCTGAATCTTTTCTGCACCTTGAAATCCAAGGGAAGACCAGTTTATGTGCAGAAGAGTTCATTATTTGATTGATTTTCTTTTAATTTTGTTTATAATCAACAGACACAGGAAACCCAAAAGCCTAGCAACAAGCAATGCCTCAGACCAAAAAAAGAAAAATCACCAACAAACAACATCTCAACAACAAATGTAAATAAGTTAAAATTCCAAGAGTGGGTGACCTCTTTTTCCCCCAGCAGGGAAGGGTGGTCATAGTGGTGCTTTAAACAGACTGGTCAGAAAGCCCTCACTTGCTCTAGACTGCAAATTTTCCCAGATGTTTCTGAACAATGTGCCACTGAGAACTTTGGCTTTCACAGAATCCCACAGTGGGGTCAGGTTGGAAGGGACCACAGTGGGTCATCTGGTCTAACCTCCCTGCTCAAGCAGGGTCATTCCCAGAGCACATGGCACGGGATTGCACCCAGATTGTTCCGGGCTATCTCCAGTGAGGGAGACTCCACACCCTCTCTGGGTGATCTGTTCCAGTGTTTGGTCACTGCACAGTGAAGAAATTCTTCCTCACGTTCAGGTGAAACTTCCTGCGCATCAATTCCTGCCCGTCGCCTCTTGTCCCGTTGGGCACCACTGAGCAGAGCCTGGCCCATGCTCTGACCCCTCCCTGCAGGCACTGACAGACACGGATGAGGTCCCCTCTCCGTTCTCTCTTCTCAAGGCCGAAGAGCCCCAGCTCCCTCAGCCTTTGCTTCTAAAGGGTCCACTCCCCTCATCATCTTTGCTGCCCTCCGCTGGACCCGCTCCA
>WBMY01001054.1:109078-126268 GCA_013397315.1 Donacobius atricapilla | reverse complement strand
CTGGGTCTACTTCTGGGTCAGCAGTCTCATCAGCCCCTCTGGAAATCTCAGACCTCTTTCTAGACAAGCTGCAAACCATATAGAGGAAGCTCACCAGATTAAACACCAGTAAGGTGGTATCTTTAACATTCAGGGGAAACTGAACATTCTCCAGAAGTGATGTAACCGATTCAAAGGAGAAGAAGGAAAGGAAAGACTGAAAAGCTTCATCCCCTACTCCTCCTTTGACAAACTGGGTGCAATTACTAATAAAACCCCCAAACATGCTGCTGGAACTAGGATGCAGGGTAGGACAAAGAGACCATAAACCAAGTATACCTGACACAAACTCCTGTACCTTTATAAACTTTCTATAAATCATGACCACCGAGCCCAACAAAATAGCAGTCCTAATTCGTGCACCTCTAGTGTAAAAGCTATGTGTTAGGGACAGCATTGGAGCTATTTCTGGATAAGAAAACAAACCCAGGGACCAGAAAGGTATCAAAACCTCAAAAAGGCCTAGAGAACAGAAACACAAGAAGGACTCCATTCCAAGAGACATTATGAATTCAAGAAGCAACATGGCTACTGACTGCTTTATCCCCCCACAAAGTACCACCAAAATGCAATTAATATCAATACAAGTTTTTTCCACTCTCTCAAGCCTCACGTGGGTTGGCAATTAAAAATGTATTTGTCCATGTTTAGGGCAAATTTGGGAGGAAACCTCTGAATGGGGTTCCTCTGGGAAAGCAAACCTAAAAGGCCCCTCCCCCACAACCGGTCCAGGAAAAAAAACTTCCTTGGAGAAAAGTGGAAAAAACTATTTATTTAACAAAGTGCCTACAGAGAATGTGCTTGTAGCACAAAGAATGAATGAATAATATGAAACAATAAAACCTTTTGTTCTGAAGTGAGATGGCAAATTGAGAAAGTCCTTGCCATGGAAGCAGATCATCTCTCTCAGTCTTCTATCAATTCCTCTGGCACTGGAGAAAAATGGCATCCTGGGCCCCGGAGGGCACAGGTGTGATCTCTCAGTTCTCCTCTGGGTTTTCAGTCTGGAGCAGGGTTAAACAGTCCCAAGAAAAAGGAAAAATAGCAGTCAAGGGAAGAACTTCTCTGCCCTAGCTAGCTAAAACCAACTAAAAAGCACAGGAGATCTCTGTCCCACAGCAGTTTGTCTGAGCCTCAGCCGAACGCACCATCCAGGAGAAGAATGCAGACGAGTGGGATAGTTTTCTTAAAACAAACTGTGCGCTTCTTTTTTTCCCTTTTTGGCTCTTAGAATCAGCCTTAAAGATACAGAACACAATATACAGAACAGATGATAGGGGATACAGGCATCATAAAGTCACCCTAGGACATGTAAATGTAAAAGCATAGAAATATGCATTGTAATTTCAAAACATTAATTGGAATTTGTTGTAAAAGGGATAATCATTCTGGAAGCTTGGCACTGACGTAGTGAGTTTGTACATGAACTTTTTATGCAGCTGTTCTTCACTGAAATAACGTGAAATACGAAAGAACCAGGGCCTTCCTTTTGGTGTGCATATAGCTGGTTGGTCTTCTTTGAGCCTTATTTCTTTAGAATGCCTTTTAATGAAGGGTCAAAAGTTATAAGCAAAACACTCTTTTGAGGATGAGCAATATAAGATGCTGGTACACAGATCTTTAGGGAAAGCAGCTTGATCAGAGGAGAAAATGACTGATTCCTGTTAGGAAAAGGCTTTTTAATATGATTTCAAGCTGAAATCCAGTACTGGTTGGATTTTTTCCCTGGGTTTTTGCTTGGATAGGAAGAACAGAGCCTTGTCCTAGAAGTACTTCAGTGATGGTTGAATTCCGTATTCTTTTCATTAGTTAATGCAATGGTAATTCATTTTTGATACTATAATTAATTTTTTTCTTTTCCTGTCATTTGGAGCAAGCAAGAAGGTGGTCTTTGGAAAATCTAGATCTCTTTTTTTCCTAAGCCTAATTGTATGTCTCCTCACGAGAACTTCTTGTTGATCTGCTTGTTGCAGAAAGGCTGGAATGTGACTTGTGGTGAAGGTCTACTTTGCCTCCTAGATAAGCTGGCAACTGTAAGTGCATTGCATCTGTGACCGTGAGAACCCATTTCTGAGGTAGACAAGTTGAGGTCAGCAACGTTCTAGTGCTGAGCATGCACATTCTTTCCATCATGGACATAAGCCAAACTTCTCAAAGTAATTGTTGTTATTTCTATCTATTCAGACTGAGCAACTTACTGTGGTATCCAGAGATACAAAAGCTGTTGAAGCAGAAACTTTCAGAAAGTTCCAGAAGAAAAATCAGTGAAGAAATAAAAAGTAGGAGTTAGATTTCTGTTCTCCTGAATTGTTTCTTTATATATCTAGTACGTTAGTGATATACGTTATTATAGTGAATAATATGAGGGATATTGTATTAGATTTTTCATAGATGTCAAACTTGTGTTTGTTAGGTGTCCTATTTTAAGTGCAAGTGGAAACTAGAATTACTTTATAGTTGATCTGATTTTTAATTGGAGCATTTCAAGTGGTTTAAAAAATTCTCTCTTCTCAAAAACTCTGGTTATTAAAGAATATGAGATTACTGATAGGTGGTATTTTTTATTTTTTAGCTAATAAATTTGTGTTCAGGTGGCATCTGGAACCTTGTCATGCAGGTTCTGGTGTAAGAGTATCATTCTTAATAATATTTTGATTGAAGTCCCAAGGTGCAATTGTAGTAATGCAACAAAGAATTGAAGGTAGTTGTTTTATTCAACTTGTAGCATAATGCCAGCAAAATTCAATTGTGGGTAATGCTCTTAAGTTTAAATCAATCACTTGAATCTTTTTCTACCCACAGTATCAAATTTTCAGCTAACTAACAAAATTGTCTGCCTTGACAGAGCTTACTTCTTGTTGTAAGAGAAGGAAGAAAAAAAATTTGAAATTACTTCTGTGTATTATTACTTACTTGCTGTGGGGATTAGCTGGACATCAACATACTGGGCTGAGTTTTTGAAAGAGTACAGAAAGGAATTCTGGAGCATCTGACAGAGGAGAAGCAGAGAAAGCTGTGACTGTTTAGCCCTGAGATAAGAAAACTTGGGAGAGGATATTATTATCCGTGTGTATAGATATCTGATGAGGAGACTAAGGAAGACTGAGCCAAATGCTTCACAGTGGTGCCTGGTGGAGAGGCAAGAAGTCATTGGCTTAAACTGAAATACAGGAAACTCCACTCAAACACAAGGGAAAAAAAAAATCTTTTTTTACTGTTAAACATGGTCAGGCCTTTAGAAGAGGTTACCCAGAAAAGTTGTGCATTCATAGCCCTTTAAGTGACTCAAAACTCAGCTAGGCACAACCCCAATCCTGCTTCACCCTGCTCTAGTTAACCATGCTTGGAGCAAAGGGGTGGGATTGATGATCTCAGAGATCCCATCCTTCTGCAGTGATTCTGTGATTTGGTGTACTCATGTCTACTGTTGTCCTCCTAGTTGGTTTGAAATAAAATTGGAGATTGTTAGTGAAAGGTAGAATCTAAGTTTGAATGTTCAATCATATGTTCTCTACAGAAATAGCTGCACCTCTGAAGATGCCTCCTTCTCTTTCCAGCTGTCATCAGACTTAGTAGAATTTACTGCCTCTGTAGCTATGCAGATGGAATGTTTTTTCTTTGACTGCTCCTAATTTGCTTTTCAGGAAAGTTGGCCATTGTAATTTAATTGCCTTTTTTTAGGAGGCCTGATCTGGGTAGCTATGCACTGAGATTGTTGAGGAAGTGTTCAGAAGATACGGTTTTCAGCAAGGGAACAAACTTGCATCAGAGTTCCAGAGAAGTCTGCCAGTGTTGACCTCCTAGGAAAGCCCTGCAAATTTCTAAGTATTTACCTGCATGCCAGTGGGCTCAAAGCTTTACTGGAAAATGAAGGAACAGAAATAAAAAGATGCCTCTGAGAGACTTTCAGTGGATGCAGTAGTTCTTACCTAGCCCCAGTTTCATGTGAAATTTCCTTTGAAAAAGTATAGCATCAAAACTGAATACAAGGATGATTTCTGGCACTTAACGAAACAGATTATTTCCAGCTTGATTCAGGGGTAAAAACTTGGCATTTTTGCCTTCTAGTATAAAACAAACACACACATCAAAAATGCAAACAAACCCAGCAACAGCAATCCGGCTGCAATGTTGTGAACCTTTTTTCTGCTGTACTGAACAGTCTTTTGCACAGACTTACCATACTAAAGTAAACAGCATTTTAAGATTTTTTTAATTGAACTGTAGTTGATAACCTGAGAAGTGCTGTCTTCTGATACCTGTACTTTTATGGAAAGGAATTACCCACTTAAACTGTATACAGTGTCTTCAGATATCTTCAACTGGTCATTTACAGCATGGATATAATTTATTTCAATATAAACTAATTATGAGGAAGATACCCATTCAAAATCCTTAGTACAAGTGAGAAATAGAATGGGCACAGTCATCTCAGTCCTGTGAAAGATTTGCAGTTTATGTGCCGTGCATATGTCACAAACATGTCATGGTTGTGCAGTAGTGAAGTGATTTATGCTAAAAACTGCACTTCAGAAGAGCCTGCTTGGACAGCTGGACTGCTGGAGATGATCATGGCTGTCTCAGGCCATGGGACATATGCTCCTACTCCTTCCTAATGGAGAAAGATGTGATTATGCTTAATTACAGGTGAATATTCTGTTAGACGTAGTCTCTCATATTTTCATCGATTACAAAGAGGTTGACCTGAACTGGCATGCATTAGGGAGTTAATATTATCTCCCCCCACAAAATACTTACATTTTACATGGCAGCAGCCGATTGTGCCCTTATCAGATGTAATAGGGCTTTTACTTTGTTGCTGTTGGAGCGAAGATGAAGAGGCAAATGTGATCCAGAAACATCTTTCCAAAACAGTTAAACTTCTGTTGATGAGCATGTAGCAGGGACAGGGGCAGGAAAATGAATTCTGCTGAAGTCCTTAAATTGAAGTTCTGCTCCTAGCTCTAGTGGCATTAAATAGCAACTCTGTTTGTGCTTATAAATTACAACCTGCTGTCACAACCAGAAATGTATGTACCCTAATCTGAGTGAAAGGGACTAGGTAATGAAAAACTACTTCTTTTTATAAGATAAAAGTAAATGTTTTACTCGTCCTAAGTGACACATGGAGAGGTCTGTTTGACAGTAGCTATTTAGACCAAAAGTGAGCCAAGTTCATACTCACCTTTAGTAGGAAGGTAAGCCAAGCTGCTGCTGCTGTTTGAAGTACCTCATCTGGCTATTCCCCACCTGCCTTGTACCTCCCGACGGTTTGTACATCTGGAAGTGATTCATATTGTAAGAAAGGTATCAAAACAAGATAATTTCTGTGATTTAGAAAGTGTCATTGGTTAGACCTACTGAATAAGCTTTTCCCTGGCTTGATAGTTTAATGTACAGATTCTGAGGCAAATGCTTTTAATGAAACCCTCCAAAATTGCAGTAATGCCAGGATGAGATTGGAACCACTGTGCATCACAAAATTGTTTAACATTTGGTAATAGTATCTTATTTTTCTTTGACATTTGAGCTGGAGCATTCAATGACTTCCTGGATTTGTGTGACACTACAGTTAAAAAAAAGTAGTAGCTAAATTTGCCTAATTTGGAAAAAGGAATTACAGACTCTAAAAGTCATCTCATCCAATACCATGCTCCAAGGCAGTGGGGAGTCAGCAGATTTGAAGGTTAGATTTAACTTCAAAGTTGTATCAGGCTTCTCAGGTTTATTCTAGAGCTTTTCTGGACAGTCTCTTGCAATATTAGTCTCCTTCACCGTGAGGAAAATTTCCTAATATTCAGTAAGAGTTTATGATCGTTGCCTTTCATCTTTGAATGCGTGTGTCTGACGTGGCCCAGTCATTAAAACTTACCACTGTGTTCACTTACACAGCAGAGTAGCTCCCTCTTCCCCCTGGCTTAGTTTTGCTGTGTGAAAACTAAGTGAAATCAAGAAGCCAGTTCACAGGCCTGTCTTTGTTTTCAGTGGCCTGCTGATGTCAGGGACACATGTAAACATTACTGCTATAATGGCACAAAAGAACCAATCTTACTTTTTCATGGTGTTGCTGAAAACTATAAAAAGGCTGCAGTGGTGTATCCTGAAGTCATCTGGTTTGATTGGTGAGAATGATTGACGTTTTTAGGAGCTACTGCAGTGCTCTTTTGAACGGCTGAAATTCCACAAAGGTCCCTAGGCATAGCTTCTGTTCCTGTAGGATAAAACATTGCTCTGACCGAATTTAAAGTAAACAGTTAGCTAAAAGCTTGTATATGGGGGTTTGTTTGATGTTTTAAGGACATTCAATATTACAGAAGATATTAAGACTTGCCTCGAGTACCATTACACTTTTTTATTACTGACAGTACTGACCTCAGCAGAGGTTGGTTTTTGTCAGAAAAATGGATCTTCATGCTGTAATTTTCTAAGTAGTATCCAAATCCTAATTCAGATTATCAACTCAGATTTGAGGTACCTAAATTTGCCTATCAATCCAAATTCTGTGAAATTAATGGCAAGTTATCTCTTGAGTTACATTCAAGAATTATGTAAAGGCATAGCTGTTTTTTTCTTGCTGACTATTCTCTGTGTGTAGAATAAGTAGCCCATTAAAGAAATGTCCCCAAACATTCAAGTCCTCTGCCTGAGATCCTAACAAGTCACCACAGGGAGATGTAGGATGTCTGAGTTGGCCATACCAGACATCTCTGTCACAGGGTGTTGCAGTTCTGTGAGCGTGTCAGACTATGCTTCAGACCCAGTGATAACTCAGGCTTGCTCTGATACCAGCATGTGAGTAGGAGAGTTCTAACTTTTTTCTTTTGTATCCTTAGAGATATGATAGGGTATTTAGGGTGTGAGACCATTAGACTAAAACCGAATGAAAACTGGTTCAGCTAAGGATTAAGGAATATCATACTGTACAAATATTTTTAGTTCATACAGTGGAGTGAGTGACAGGACAAGTTTGTATTTAAAGGCAAGTCTACCTGTGTGTCTAAGGGGGCCCTGAGGCAAAGAGAAAAGAATTGCCCTTTTTTTGTGCAATTAAGTGGGTAGAAATGGATGAGACAGGAGCAAAATCTGGATCTGTAGAGGCAGCTGTGTTTTAGCTTGTAAGTGACTTTTAAGTCAATAAAGTTACAAAAGCTGACTTGCACCCCTACAACATAGTACTTCTGAACAATATGCGGAATTTATACACAAGCACTTTAAAATGGCAAAAGTTTAATTTTCTTCCGTATTTTACCAGTTCAGTGTTATACTTAAATGTTTTGAAGTTTTTGTACTTAAAATGATAAGTATTACTCTCAGGAAGACTCTTGTCTGAGTATTCTAAGAAAAAAATATTTTAAAATTAGGCGTTCACTTCTGAAAGTTAGACTTGAAAAGGTTTTCAATCATTTCATGATTTCTAACACTCTGGATTTCATGTCCTCAGTGATTCCATCTTTTTTTTCCTTTCAAACCATGAACAAATACAGGCTTTTCATACACCTCAGCTAACCTACAGCTTAGTGTACTGCTGTTTTGCAAGTATTTCCTTAGTATGTGGAAAGAAACAGAAGACAGATGACTTCTGTGGAAAAAAAAGGAAGTCACTCAGAAGAAGGTCAACTTTGGAAGTGAAGTTCCCACTTATTATCACAATGTGTTTAGTCTACACCGCTGCTGAATATTGAGAGAGGAAAATATTTTGGACAGTGTACATTCTAAGTGTGAATTCTTTGGCACTCCTTTTCTGAGGATTTTTATGGTGCTCTCTTCCAGATACCTTGTGATAAGAACAGGCTAGTTTGTTTGGGCTCTCCCTGCCTCCCAAGACCTGCATTTGTACTGCGTAGGAAGTGCACAGAGCGTGCTTCTGAATTTGTAGTTTCATCTGATTAAGAGACTACTTCACACTTGTCTTTGCAAAAACAGAGAAAATATATTTTCCATTCCAGATTACTTGATTTGTAAGCATGATACAGCAAAATACCCAGATCCCTGATACTTTGATTGTTATCTCTAGTTATTCCAGTTAGTAGTAATTCTGATAGCTAGTGGAATGGAGGATATCCTGATTTGCTGCTGTCTTACAGAGCTTACTGTACTTTGAAGGGGAGAGTATTTGCATACTGATCAAATTCCTAAAATCCCAAAGCCTCTGTATCCAGACCCCACCACCCACTCCTCCACCTACTCCTGTCCTCTAGTCCCTTTCCACGAATTCCAGGAAAAACTATCTGCTGGACACTCTACTGACATCTGGAGCTCCTTGTCCAAGAAATCGGGGGGTTTATGTCTGTTTGATTAGTGGCTGTTCATTTTCTCTCTCTCCCAAGGTTGCCTTTTCAATCTTTCCCAAAGTAGCTGCCCAAGGTAACTGCCCTCCGATGTATCGTTTATATGGATGGCTGAACATTGCTCTCTTTTCAGTATTTCATTGCTATTAGATGCCAACTCTTGGAGTTGACACCTACAATGGGAGTCAGATAACAGACTTAAAGAATAGCTGGCAAAATCATCTAAGGTATAGTGGTAGACTTGGCAGTGCTAGGTTGATGGTTGGACTTGATGGTCTTGAAGGTCTTTTCCAACCTAATACGATTATAAGGGCTATGAGGGCTTTTAATAATTTTGAGTCCCGTCTAAATTAGCATTTTGTCTATATTCTTAATGTAAAAATACAGTTTAGATGTATTTCTGTGGTACCTACTGTTACAATAGGACACGAAAATAGATTGACTCCATATAGTTGTTAGAAGAGAAAGAAGGCTTTATTTAGAATTCCAACAGTTTCTTTTATAACATGCTGTGCTAAAAAGGTCTATTATTGGTCCATCAGACTGAAACTTCTCTCCATTGGTTAAGTAATAGGAAACAGGACCTGGGGACAGTTGTGACGGGAAAGGGAACACTGTTTACTTAACCTGTTTTGAGAAACCGAGAGAGATGTTTTGAAAAAGAAACTGTTGACAGCTTTCCCCTGGGAGAGGAGCTAGCAATAATTAGCAAGCTAAAAATTCAGACTCAGAAAATGTTGAGCCCACAGTACCCACATCAAGTGAGAGCCACTAATTTTGATTTGCAAAGGATTTAGTTTTTGGATGGATGCCAAGTCAGTGGCATCATAAATGTGTATGAATTACAGTCCTAAAAATTTTTCCTCCTTTTTGCATCAAATTTAAGATGCTCACTGCTTTTTTCTCTGCTTCATTCTCTCAAAAACAATTCATCACTTTTTGGGTATTTTTTGTGTGTACATCTACAATGGTTGAATGGTTGAATCTTCCTTTCAAGGAGATGACAGAGTGCAAGGGGAAAAAAACAATACTGCTTTTATGTTATATAAATGAGTTTGTGATGTCTTTTTGTTTGGATGGAAAACATATAAATTTTTGTAACTATTTGCTATGGCTTAGATATATCAGAGGTTAAAATAGAGCAAGGTAAATGGTCTTCATTCTAAGATGCACATACTAGCGTTGATGAAGTGACCATTATTGGTTAAAGAAAGGGAGGGAAGGGAAAAGAGCAAGCTTTTATTTCCATGTAGAAGATATGACTTACTTTGTATGACTAAAAATATTGTACTGTGTGGTAAACATGGTATGAATTAAAAACTTGTTTACAGAGAGATTTTGGAGGTCTTGAGCTGCATTGCTCCTCTGGCATGCTGTGATCTGGAGAGCTGGTATGGTTTCTTCTACTCCTACCTAAAGAGGTTGAATTTGCTGGACTCTGCCCTAAGTCAAAGTTGTTCATATTTGGGAGTCATACTGTTTTTTAGGTTACTGCATGCATTTGAATATTTATGACAGCTACAGCTTGTAGAATTTTCTGCCTGGATAGCCAGCTGTTCCTTTCCTGACATTTCAAACTGAAGGACTGTACATGAAGGCAAATTGCTCAGGGAAGACGTTCAAGTCACTTGAAAAGATCAATTTACAGATTTTTGCAGTAATAAGTAGTGCTTCTATTAAAAAAAAAAATAGTCAAATTAGGGAAATCCTCTCTTACAGTAATCCATTCCAATTACATTGGTTTTGTGTTCTGCTTTTACTTTGGATGTTTTGTTTTGGTCTGTCTTGCTTTTATTATTATTTAACTTGGCATATTATGGTTCCTTTAATGAAAGCAAAGGAAAATGGGTTGGTGCCAGCTTCAACCAAGATGCCAGAAATTCCTTTGCTCAAGAGGTTTCCGGCCCAGTGATTGAACACCCCATGCTAAAACTAGAGACAGATTAGAAAAATTTGTAGAGAGATTGTGGGCTCCAAAAATAAATTTAAAAACACAACAAAACAATAAAAAACACTAAGTGCAGTATATCTTCCTTTTAGGTAGGGGGAAAAAAAAAAAGATTGAACAAGAATAAGACTTTCAGTCCAAAATTCTTCCTTGTCTTTTCTGAGATGTCCTAAAAATATGTGTTAGAAATCTGCTTTTAGTAGAGTTCAGGAGCATGTCTAAAGGCACCATATAAAGAAGGGATCCTGTTGTGGTGTTTGTAGACATGAAAGAAGTTTTCTTCTTAAATATTCTAACCTGGTCAGATGAAAAAGCTTGCTGCTATTTTAAAATGTTTAAAGCTCCAAGTCTTAAACAAGGCGAAGGAAGGCTTTAATGAATGAAATTATTATTCCTTTTGAAATCTGTAGTAACAGCTCTGATTGATAGAAAGTCATTTGGATCAGTCATATAACTGGCATGGTAATTTGCATGCTATAAGTAACAATTAGAAAACAACACTTGCTGTATATATGGGTAGGATGACATACTATACAATTTCCCTGAACTTCTCTTTATTTGAAAGATGCGTGGAAGTGTTTGAGGCCAGGTTGGATGGGGCTTCGAACAATCTGGCCTGGTGGAAGGTGTGTACCTGCCCACAGCAGAGGGGTTGGAACCAGGTAATCTTAAAAGGGCTTTTCAAAATCATTCTATGATTCTCTTTTCACTCTCATTCATATAACTGCATTAAACAGACAACTGTCTCCCATTTCATTGATATTTTGGCAGTTTATAGGATTTTAGGAACTGAAGACTTGTTAGGATAGAACTATAGCCTTCAAAATCAAGATGCTTTTGGTTAGAATTTCTAAAGAAATTCTAAGACTATTAATTTATACAAGCTTCATTGCATGTTATGATACTGGGAAGTACTTATTTAATGTCCAAGGATATGGATATAAAGACTCAAATCAACATGTAGGTGTGGACTTCATTGGTGGGAGATGATGTTGGGGGTCAATTCTTTCAGTTCCTAGAGTAGTTAAGTGTCATTGCATGGCTTTTCATGTCTTTATCTTTCCCGAGTAAGTTTGGAGTCTCTTGTCCAGTTCTGGTCAAGTGAGGCAGAGAAATAAGAAACTGTAATATAATTATCCATATATTAAACTTCCGTAGCTTCCTAGCGAAGAGATCAAAGTTGATTTCTCCACTAACAGAAGGGTTTCAGGGCAAGACAAATAATTGTCTGTTCTGGTTATGTCTTCTAACAGCTAATTATATGTGTGTTTTGGGATTAGCTGCAGTATATGCTAGTTTTTGCCCAGGCACTGAAGGAGGTGGAAACTCTTTATGGGAAGAGCTCTGCATAGAGCTCAATATACTGTTAGAACATTGGCATCAAAGGAGAACTGGCTGTGCAGGAAGCTGTGATTAGTGTGGAAAGTAGAGGTTCAGTGATGTGTGACAGAGATTTGTAGGAAATGAGCTTTCAGTTCTGTTCACCCAACGACTTTGTCAAAAGGCAGATTGAAAGCTTTCTTTTTCTCCAGTCTGGAAAGGGCATTTGGGGAATTGAAGAAGTGGAGGCTTAGTGGTAGATTATTTATAGACTGAACAGTGAGGGAAAGTATTGCAGCAGATTGAGGAAAAATTAGGTGGAAAAATGTGTGTTTGCAAAATTTGGTGAATTAAGTTTTCCTGCTGACTCATTATCTTTTCCTGAGCACTTCATTATTGTATAGGGTCAGAACTTGGCTTGGGCTTGAAGTCATGTGTCGTTCTTAAACGGAAGTTTTCAGGCCTTGTATTCTTTCCTTTTTCCCTGGCGAAATATTAATGAGGTCTGAGCTTAGTATGACTCCAAAGCAATGTTGCAATATAAGTTTTGAATAATAATTCCTAAAATGTGTTGATAGGTGCCTTTGTGTAAGGGATGCAAAAGCTGCTGTAACCTTTTCAGAAACCAAGCAAGCTTTTCCTTTTGTGGATGCTTTTAGTCGTGGTATTTTTCTCTGAAGAAACAATTTACATTATACTTTTGATTACTGTCATTAAAAACCACTGCCCCCTCTGTTCTCATAATTCTGCAGCATAAAATATCTATTTAGTAAGTGTGGAAGGGGAGGACCCCCAAAAAACCCCTAGTTTTCCTTAGAGTGAGTGTTTTGTCCATGAAGAATGTTTGAACCTTTGAAAGTTTTGCACTCCTGCAGAAAGAAAGGTCATCACTCTTGCACAATGGCTTAGGTGAAATGCTGTGGAGACTTCTTTTAAAGTCTGTTGGTACAGCCAGAATTAGCTACGATTTTCAATTTTCAGAAGTGTTGGGTTTCAGCATCTCTGTCTATTCAGAGAAAATAATTTAAAAGTGATCTGAACCATTCATTACCCAGGACTGAGACTGTTTTTAATTTTTCCCTTGAAATAAACCATATGGCAGTTTTAAAAGCACCCAACGAATAGTTAAGACTTTTAATTCTGTTCCTTGATTTATGGAGTTCTCTGCTTGCCTTTTAATATTAGAAACTGTGAAACTATGCAACATAGTCCTTGCATACATGTCCCTGCCCTGAGTTATGCTTTTAGCCTGATCTCAGGAAAGACAGGCACTTTTCTGATCCATTTTGAGTTACGCTTGGTGAGATTGTAATCCCGGTCAGTTTGACTGCTGGGGACTGGTTGGGGAACTGATGAAAAATCTGCCTCCAATTATCTTGCATCTCTTACTGCACCCCACTTCTGGGGTTAGGAGGGGGACATCTGGAGAAATCTAACTAATGAGCTGCAGTAGGGTGAGGGCATGTAAGCTTCAGTGCACTTTGGCAATAAAATCTGCTTTTTTTCCTCTAATATTTCAGGAGGCAAACTCTTCACCAGCAGGAGAAAGGACAGTTGGTGACAAGGCATTCATGCTATGAGAAACTTGTTAATATTTGAGGTTTCCACTGAGAAGCTGTGTTAGTAGGAGATTAATTGACTTTTCCACTGTCATGGTATCATCTATGAAGAACTTTCTGGGGGAAAAAATAAGTCTTACATTTATTGCCATGGGTGTATAGGCAGTATAGAAGGCCCCGTGGACGAAGTCCAGTGTTGGGATGATGAAGGGTGCAGCCTTCAAAGTAGGAAGGCATCAAAGATAAGACATCAAACTGTAGGACTTTGAGCCCAAACAAAATGCCAGCTCACGAAAGAGGTAGTTTTGCATAGGGACTGGGATGAACTCAGATTCTTTTAAATCTGAGTAAAGATCCACAGGTCAGACAGACCTGGTCTCCTTTTTGAGATGACAGCTGGAGGGTGTGGATACCTGAGCTCTACTGGACACTGGAGCATGCCTGTGTACAAGTATTGAAGCCTAATTGCTTGATTCTTATTGATAGGTCATCAAAAAGAATGAGCTCTTACTAGATCCACAATACAGCTTAATATGAATTTAAAAACATTCCTCTTCTGTCTCAGTTGAGATACTAGCACAGGGAATCCACGATTGTAAGCATCTCTCTTAATGTGCATGTATATGTCTGCTCATACTGGATACTGTCCTCATAGGAGCACTGTGAGGCTTCATTAGAGATTTTAAAGTGCTTTATGATCCTCAGATGGAAGGAACTTAAAAATGAAGTGTTTGTAATCAGAGAAGTTAGCAGCACGTAACAAGGCTATAACCTATTAACACTGGCTATTAACAGCCTATTGGCATCAGAATAATTAATGGTTAGGTTTTAGAAATGCAGTTGCCTTCTGGAAAGGAATGTGGCTATGCTATGTATTTTTATGCTCTACTCCACTGTTTTCTGAACTACTGTGCTGCATTACAAACAAACAAAACTCAACATACCTCTCAAATAAAACAAAAACCCTGAAACTTTTCGTTAGCCGTCTTAATCAATATGCCAACAAGAAGAGATAAAGAATTAATACCTTTCAAATGGTAAGTTAGTGGAAAAATTTCAATCAAGGCTACAGTTATTTAAGAACTACCCATACTGTCCTCTCTAAATATTTTTGGTTCATTGATAATTTACTTACTTTCTGATTTAAAAAGCTTTGTCAATAGAACATTGGTAAGGTGGAATTTTATAGTAGTTATTTCCACTTGGGTACATAGCAACTCAAGTGAGTGCTCTGAAAGTCATCACAGTATTATTGACTCCTTGAAGTAAAGGCTTCCAGGACTTCAGAATGGAGAGGTGGCTAATTGTAGTGAAGTTAAGAGGATTTATGGGTCTCAGTAAAATGATTTGGCTTTTGGGAGGCAATAAACTTGTCTGTGACTTAATGCATACTGTCATACTCAGTGTGAGCATACACAGAACATGTAGCTGCAGTACTTATGTATTTTTTCAGGAGGGCGTAGCTGTTTCACAGATATGCATATACATTTTCTTTTATGAAACTATGAATTGGATGCCTAGCAGTTGGTTTGGATTTTGTCATTACAGATTTAGAGCAGTTGTGGTGTTCTCTTTGGGTCTTGCCACAAATAAGATGTTCCCTAAGTTTTCACCACATTTCCTAAATTGCTGTGTTTGGATTAGACCAGCCACAAAACACTCCAATTTGCTACATCCAGCAGGGCAATTCTCTGCTCTGGTTTAGCCAGAGGAACCTGAGCAGTTACATCCAGCTGCTTCTATTTCATTAAGTACCTGAAAATGCAACTCACATTAGCTGTTACCAGAATTTCTTGGGCCTATAGAAACAGATGGTTAACAGTGCAGGCTGCAGTCCTGTTGAAGAAATCTCATCAGGGGCAGAATCCCTGTTTGAGTTTGTTTCTGTACTTTATCATGAGGGTAGGAGCAAAACATGTCACAATCAGTGCCACACTAGCCTTTCATGGCCTCTTGATGAGGCCAATGGCTTATGTTCTATGATAATACATACTAATGATTTTTATTCTCATTCATAAGATGTGCAGCTTCTTCCCCCCTCAGATTAATTCCTTTGGAGTGCCCTCCCATGGATCTCTAAGTTAGTTTCATTCCATGGTGTTGTCATGAATGAGTGATTTAGATGCTTAAAGAATTCCTGTCCAAGGCATTGGCAAAAGCACCATGTCTGTGTCACAGTTCAAGATGTGTTTGGAAAATGCTCTCAGGCACATGGTATGATTCTTGGGGTGGCTTGTGCAGGGCCTTTGTGTTGGACTGATGATCCTCGTGGGTCTCTTCCACCTCAGAATATTCTGTGGTTTAGTAATTATTGGCAAAAGCAGGTTTTCATATAAATTTGTGAGGGCACAACTTTACAGTTTGATGGGAAGGTTCCCTCTGTTGCTTACTACCTGGATGAAGCATAGCAAAGAAAATCAGGTCATAATCAATATGAAGAGATTTGTGCAGAGACTGAGAATACAAAAAAAAAAAAAAAGTGCAAAGGGTAAGGAAGACTATCCCATTGAATCATGAGGTCCAGAGTGAACCTGCTTGCCAGACTTAGCCTCACACTTGATCAGTGGTTTTATGTCTAAAGGATTTAGCAGCACTTAATCTCTGGATAATTTTACACGGAATGATTAAGTAGAAGTTAGTATAAGCAAGCAGCAGTGTAACTGTAGATATGAGATTGCGCTCTTCATACTAGCTGTAGTGTATTCAAAGCAATTTGCACACACCCAGACACAAGGTCTGTACAAAGGTGTACATGTTAAAAATTCTCCTCCTGTTCAGGTGTGTTTTGGCTTTTTTACTTTCTACATCGTTACATTGCATAACTGTACAGAATTAAAAATTTGTATATTTTAAGGTTCGATCCTGAGGGTGCTCCTGAGAGCTTCCCGAGGGAGCTGTCAGTTCCCTCACCAGGCATGGTTCCATTACACAGACAGCTCCAGCATTTCCTACCTGTGTTGGGCTGACTCAGGAGCAGGTCTCCTCACAGCAGGATCATACCCGCGTCACCGTATCCTTTTGCTGAACTGTTTTCTTTACTGTTTCTTCACATTCAGGGTAACATCTGGAAACATCCTGCAGGTTTTTTGTTTTTTTTTTTAATGTTACAAGGTGCTGTGATGCTCTGTTTCAACCACTGTTAGAGCAGTTACCCACAGAAATTTTTGGGAAGACGCTGTGGAGTGTCTGCCTGATGGCTGAGTTGCAGCCTGGGACTTAAAGCAGGCAAGGCAGCAGGAGAGAGAGAGCTTACTCTGCTGTCCTGCGGTCTTCCCGTGTCTGGACCTTGATCTCGGGTTTGTGCGTGCATGTGGTGTGGGCAGGCTGGTTACAACCTCGATTAACTTTGGTCCGAGCATGAACCTTTTGCCCTTGAGTCAGGAGGGCGTTGTGCTTAAAACGGGGGTTCCTTTCCAAGCGAGCGCCGGGGTCGGTGTTCCTGGCGCACCGCAGAACAGGGCGTGTGGGCTGGAGGGACTTAGCATTCACCATTCTCCGCTCTTCGGCTCTGCAGCCCTAATGTGGAGTTCGCATAATCGGCTGCTGCCTTTTTCGCCGGTTTTAAACAGAGAAACTCCACCCGGGCCGCCCTCCGTACCCTCAGGACTCGGCGGCTGTGCTTCACCCCCGCGCCCGACGAGGGCGGGGAGCAGAGTCCCGGAGGGGCAGGGCGCTGTCCCTTTAAGGCGGGGGCGGGGCCGGGCGGTGAGTGACGGCGCGCGGGGGCCCACGTGACCCGCCCGTATTTGAAGGTCGCGAAGCGCCGCTTCCTTTAGAGAGAAGCAAAGGGGGGGAGCGAGCGGGAGGGCGGGAGCGAGAGAGAGAGGAGCGAGGGAGCGCAGCCAAAATGGCCGACGGACCGTCTGCTGGGTTCTGAACGTTTGAAATAAAGGGAAAAAAAAAGAGAGAGAGGAAAAAACCCAACCCAATTAACAAAAAAAAAGGAAAAAAAAGCTAAACAAAAAAGCAAAAAAACCACGGAACCATTTTTGGATTTTTTTTTTTCTTCCCGTTTCTACCTTGTATGCCTCAACTC
>WBMY01001054.1:37636-108844 GCA_013397315.1 Donacobius atricapilla | reverse complement strand
TGTTGCTAAAAATTTAAATCCGAGTTATTTTTGCAGCTCCCTCCAGAAACAAGCAGAAAATTAAAGGGAAATAGCTGGAGCTTGCTTTCTGAGAACAGGCCCCTCCTCCTGCATTGTAAGAGTGTGATGTAATGCTCCTTTCTGTGAGGTTAAATGAAAAAAATTCTGTGGTGGTATACATTAGTCTTCATCCCTTCCTGACAGGCATCGCGTTGTGATATTTTTTGTAGCTGAACGTGTAAGCAGCAGATAATCATGTGAACGTACTCAATATTGCAGTGAATAATGCAATGGTTATGGTTAGCAGGTCAACTTTGTAAACGTACAAGATGGCTTATATTTTATATTTCTTTGTGGCCTTACATGACTTTAACTGTAGTTAAACACAAATTAAGGAGACAGATTTCAATAAGCTTATTGAAAAGGTATCTGGCTGTTGTTATTATGGCCTTGTACATATTGAAACTTTTTTCCTGCACTGGCTAGCAAATATTTGAAATAATTCTGCAGTGTGTTAAGTTTTTCATGGAAATTAAGAGATGGCGTCTTTTGAGGGGTTTTTTTGTTGATTTTTTTTTTTAATTTTAAGTTAGAGAAAGCCCATAAAAGAGAAGTCTGNAAAAAAACCACGGAACCATTTTTGGATTTTTTTTTTCTTCCCATTTCTACCTTGTATGCCTCAACTCGCTGGATTTAAGCACTGCTGCACTTTATGAGGTTAGTGGTACGTTTATGTTTTATTGTTTTTACCTATCAGTTGATTTTTTTTAAGAGGCTGGGCTGACCGTTTCCATACGTGGCTTTGCGGAGGTGTTTTTTTCTAGCACAAAGACTTGCTTCAGATGTTGTCTTGCTTGTACGTGTACGGCACTTCTAGTGGATTTTGGGGGTTTTTTAGACTCCGTACAAGTGCGGTGTGGATTTGGAAGATACTTATAATTTAAAGCACCTAGGCAAATTACTGAGGATCGTTTGTATTCTCCGAGCTGGTGAAGTACAAGATAGTGCTGAAAATCTTGTTTTATTTAAATAGAGGCTTTTTCAAGACCGATTTCTTCCCCACAGCAGCCGGAGCTCTTACATTTGCTGCAAAAATTTGCATGTAGAAGAGCTGGGCTCGGATTCTTTCTGCTGCCGGGTCGGAGCGGAGCCGGCTGGGGCCGTCCCCTCGGCGGGAGCAGAAGCAGACGNCTCCTTTCTGTGAGGTTAAATGAAAAAAATTCTGTGGTGGTATACATTAGTCTTCATCCCTTCCTGACAGGCATCGCGTTGTGATATTTTTTGTAGCTGAACGTGTAAGCAGCAGATAATCATGTGAACGTACTCAATATTGCAGTGAATAATGCAATGGTTATGGTTAGCAGGTCAACTTTGTAAACGTACAAGATGGCTTATATTTTATATTTCTTTGTGGCCTTACATGACTTTAACTGTAGTTAAACACAAATTAAGGAGACAGATTTCAATAAGCTTATTGAAAAGGTATCTGGCTGTTGTTATTATGGCCTTGTACATATTGAAACTTTTTTCCTGCACTGGCTAGCAAATATTTGAAATAATTCTGCAGTGTGTTAAGTTTTTCATGGAAATTAAGAGATGGCGTCTTTTGAGGGGTTTTTTTGTTGATTTTTTTTTTTAATTTTAAGTTAGAGAAAGCCCATAAAAGAGAAGTCTGCTCAAATTTTTAGCGCATTTTGCTGGTAATTTTGGTCATCAAACATTTAACAGTAATGGATAACCCAGTTAATACATGAAGTAACACATGCCCTTTGCTTAGGGTTAATGAACTTACTAGATTCCACCCTAATGTTACTGGCAGGTATCTGAGGAAATGTTATAAAAACGTTGTCTTTGACATAATATACCCTGATGGCTTTTGTTATTCAAAACCTCTGGGCTCAGTGGAGATCTGGATGTAGCCAGAATGTGTTGAATCTACCTGTTGATTGACAAACAATCATTAGACATTGGAACTGTTTTCAAATGCAGTCTGAAATAGGAGTATTCTCAGATTTGGTGCTTACTGGACAGAAACATCAGTTACTCTAGTTTATGTGATAATTCCGGTAGAAGGGGATCACTGAACTGAGGAAGTAAAGAATCTGCACTTCAGAACAGTACTCGCCCTCTTCTGTGTATTTTTTTGCCTTCATGCCTTACCGCCTATGTTACACACTTCCAGAATGTGTAGATGTTTGTACATATATATAGCTTGATGGTTAAGGTGATGGAATACAGGGTGGTTCCAAATAACTGCAACTGCTCCTAGCTACAGAAGCTGTTGTGGGTCGGACAAAAGGCAGCTATTGAGAATAATAGAAATCATTCCAATAAGGAGTCTGTCAAACGTGTGAGCAGCTTTGTGAGACTGTAGCTGTGAGTAGGAAAGACCAATTGAAATAATTCCTCTTATAAATATGCTTTTGACCCCTCAGGTCTTAATGCAAAGTGTATTGAGTACTGTGCAGTCTGGGCAACCATAGGATTTTACATGTGAATCTGGGCAGTTCTCAACGCTGTTTGTATTCAGTGCATTCTTGCAGTACAATGGGAACAAAACACTTAATTTTGGGAGACCTGCCTTAATTTGGAATTTCTAGATCAGTTTGAAGCTTACGGAGGCATGGGGGTAGGGGAAGTTTTTTTGCTTTGTTCAGTTTGTGGTGATGATGCTGACTTCAGAAGCTTTAGTAAATTTTTGTTTTCATTTGCATGTCAATTGTTATTGGTGTCTACAGGAATCAGTCCCTTTCCAAAGCAGACTGTTTTGGTAGGTTGAAAGCTACAGTGAAGTATGTAGTCAGCAGAACCCTTGGAGATTTTGCTCTACATCGAAGAGATTTTTGTAAAATAATTGACAAGAAAAGCCTTATTACCACTGAGCTTCGATATACAGGAATCTGCAATTCTAATGGGAAAAAATTCAGGGACAAAAAAAAAGGAAAAGATCAGTATGCTTAATTTCAGTTGCTTTTCTTTTAGCCTCTTTCTCTCCTGCTGAGAAGGAAGAAAAAGAAACTTCGTAAGATCATGCAGTCTTTGCTGGCTGATTTCAGCTAAACTTAACCTTTTCAAGATTTTTGTTTCTTTCTTATTAATAGGTGGCTTAGTAGAGGAGAAAGCATCTAAATCCATGAGGAAAAAATCCATAGCAACAGAGTATTTCTGGAAGAGAGTTTTTATCCACAACTTTCCTAGTACCCCTTTAGAAGCCTATCTCGCATCTTGAAGCGGAGTTCTTGAATTCTGGTCATTATGGATCTACATTCCTTTTGGACCAGGGTGGAAGGTGATAAGTTTACAGTTTATTTTGAACAGTATTTCTTGAAAGCTGCACTCTTGGGTCGCCCTGATTTTTCAGCTTTCTTGTGGGTCTCACAGGTTTCATAGTTTACTGTTTCTCGCACACAAGTGTTATAAATAGAAGCAGTGTTTTTGTTAGTTCAGGTTAGTTTACGTATTTTCTTCTTAGAGATATGGACAGCTGATGGACAGTTGTCTTGACCAATGGGATGGGGAGAAGTGTCAACCTTCTCCCCCAGTCCCTGGCCTTTGTAGAAATACTATAAAAGTAGAGTCAGATTTTGTAAGAAACATTTCATGCCTTCTCACCAGACTGAGTGTGTGTGTGTGTTCGTGTGTCCAACAGCGACACTCTTAGTACTCTCTTCGGCTGGTTCATAACTGAAAAGTTTGTATTTTTTTGCTTTAATTAAGAAATCATCTACTGCTTTCCTAAGAGCTGTTTTACCTTGTTCAGTATTGGTTTCTTGTTTAAACAGCTAAAGAATCGAGGCAAGAAAATAAGATACATAGGATGTTTAGCTCCAAGGACCTAAATTTCATGTCCTGTCAAGGGAATCAGGTGTGAGTATCAAGGTTCCAGTGTTGTTACCTTAGATTTCAAGTAGCAAAACTTTAAATACTGGGCTGACATTATTGCTCCAGAATGAATTTGTAAACAGATGTAAAATTCAGGTTAGATTAATACAAAGATGTATTTATTTTGAAATCTTTAGTTGCTAATGTGATGCTAGCATTAGCAGTCTTATATGGTAAGATTACATGGGCCATATTTCAAATATTGGTCAAACAAGTTGCTTAAAGTTGGGTGTCAAGAGAAGTTTTTGGCCATTTCAGCATTGAAGGCAAATATGGAGTTACCACGGAGATAAATATTATATATTGAGAACATTTCTATTTTATTGCTGTGCTGGTGCTATAATTGTTCTTCAGAACACAGGAGGAACAGCGCCTTTCTGTATTTGTGGTGCTTTTCTGTATTTGTGGTGAATTCCAACTCCAGAGCTGTACATTTAGCACTTGTCACTGCTTAAGTTCTCCTTTACACATAGGCTTCCTAGTGAAGAACACAACAGGGGGATTTTGTGGTTTTTGTTTGGTTGGGGTTTTGTTTTGGTGGGTTTGGGATTTTTTTCTTGCTGAGACGGAATATATATTCTGGGAGCAGCATGTATATACGCAGACCCTGATTTTTTTTTTTTTTTTTTCTTCTGTGCCCTCAACACATTTCTGAAGGGAATTCCTAAGGTTAATGGATTTTGTAATTTTAAAGGCTATTTCTCTGTCAGTGTGCAGTATGCTGGCATTATAGTTTAGGAATGAAATGCCCTGCTGCTACTACTACAATTGTGTATTTTTTATTAATTTCTGAAAATTTGTATCTTAAGAACTGATTGATGTGATATTTGGGTGTTATCGCATGGGTAAAATTGAAAGACTTTTCATTCAAAATATTGTACTTTAAGGACTACTTTTAATTAGCCTGTTTAGTCATGTGGGAAAACAACAAAAGATACAACCCTTGGAGTTTCTTCAGATACCTAAGAGGAGATAGATTAATAAAACACGAGATGAACTTTAAAGGCAGAACAAACCAAAATAGGTTAAACACCATGGAAAAATGCGTGCTAATACAACTGGAGATAAACTAATGAGAGCAGTTTTGTTAAAAACCAATTAGTAAGAATGGAAGTTGAGTATCGGTCCTTACAGTGCTACAGTTTGTGTCTGAACTCAATTAAATGGATATTTGTATATGTTAGGGAGAGAAAATCATCTAAAAGTACCTTGACCCTGATAGGTGGAAAAATGCTTATAAGTATAAAGCATGTTTATATTAATAAAAATGTGTGTTAAATTGGGACTTTTGGAAGTGAAATGTGACCTTGGAGTTTACAACAAAAAAAAAAATGAAACAAGGCATCAAGATAAAACTGAGTTTGATTTCATACCAGCAGGGGAGTTCTCTTAGGATGGGATGTGTGAAGCCGCATTGTAACAGTGGTGGTGATCAACAAATTTTGAGGTAGCTCCAATAAGAGCAGCAAGAAATATTACAGGGAGGTAGTCTAGCGAAAAAAACACTTTAGCTTTTAATATTTATTTTTATAGATACATTCTCTGCAAACAAATAAGTAGTTGTGTAATTTGTGTCGGAATGCATAATTTTGACATAGAGCTCCACTGCAGTTGGACACATCACTGCTGGGCACAGTCTCCATGTACGTAGGAAAATGGAAAAACTTAAGCTGCAGTGACGCTGCTAGAATTGGGGTTTTTAAAACAGCCTTTTAGATACTGAGTTTTTTGAGCTAGTTGACCTATATGAAAATGAGAAAGGTTAAATATATGATCTGTTAATGCCACTTAACCATTAATTAAAGTTGAACTTAATTATCCCATTTTACATGTGCTCTGTGGCAAATATACACAAATGTGTTGTCATTGTGGTTCATTGTATGTTTGTGAACTTGCTTGTGTCTGAGCTGTCCAGTTTTCCAGGATGCAGTGTGCCGTGTCACTTAAACCTTCCTTAAAATAAGTCTTGAGTATTTTCTTCTACTTTTTTTTCTGCCCTGATTTGAATTCTAGTGTTGGTAGTAGAAGACATTGCAACTTATTATTAGAGTGCTAATGTAGCAGCATTCACCTTCTTGTTGCAGCTTCTGTATCAGCATTTATATTTTTAAGTGTATATCATTTTGCTTAAGCAATCATACCAGATTCAGGGTCTGATTTAAAACAGATCATTCTAATTCTGTATTGGTACTCTAGATATACTTGACTACAAAACAGCTTTCTTTGGCTAGAGGTTGACTACTGAGAACTTCTGTCAACTAAAGTGAAACTGATATATTCTGATACATCACTTTGCCAGCTAAATATACAGCATGTTTGTGCTCAGCCTTTTGCTGAACAATTCATAGGGAGAAGGATTTCATCACAACATACAAGTGAATTTTGGTATTATAATACTTGGAAATTTTAATCTGGTAGCTCTTGCTGGATTTTTTTTTTTCAGGCTGTTCTGCCTCTTACTTAGAGAGAGTTTGAGGACAATAAAAGTGAAAATGTCTACCTTCCATATGCAGAAGAAGAGAGGGCAGAAGGTACCAAAATTTAGCACACGTTTTTTCCTAGCTTATTCCTTCCTATGTGCACTGAAAACCAGTTGTCCAGTGAAACAGAAAGTAGTAGATTGTTTCTTTCCCATGTGGATTTTTAAAAACAAATTCTTCTGTATCCTAGTTAAGGCTATATAAATAAACCTTCCCTATTTTGTTGGATTTTACTTGGGTACTATTAGTGTTATTACCTCACTATTTTAGTCAAGGGATCTTCTGTGATAAATACTAGAAAAATACAAAATAATACACTTAAAACTGGTTAAGTATTTACTGTAAGTGAACAAAACTGGTTAAAAATATAGCACATAGAAATAGAGGATGTCCTGTTGAGAATATATTCATGTGCTATTTTGTATCTAGCTCAGTTTTTCTTTGTGGATGTCATTAGAAGTTCATGTGCGCTGGTTGGAATCTAAATGTGGGCTAGGTTTAAGTTGCCTCTAAAAATGATTGGTTAACCTNNNNCCCCCCCCCAAAGGTTTTCTTCAGCCTAGTATAAAAGAAGGTTCCAGCTGGTGCTACAGAAGTTAGTTGTAGCAATATTAATGGGAAGTTTAAATTAAATAGCCTTCGGTTACAGAGTCGTTTTCTGTTCCTTTCCAGGTCATCTGCACATTATCTGCTTGATACATATCAACCAGACCAAGTAATGCTGTGAGAGAGATAGAGTACAAGGCATTAGGGTTATTTTTCTTTGATTTTGCCTTTGTCTGTGTCCTGTAATTCTATTCAGATAACATCTAGATCACCTTGGCAGGAACACTTGCTAATCAGTACGCTGGCCTTGCTGTAGCATTCGTGATGGCTTTGTCTGATGGAAACATGCTGAGGGTGGTGTGGTGTGGGAAACGGTAAACTAAATCTCATCTGGGTGAAGATGAAATCTTCCTAGTAAGTTTGGCTATACAGGTACTTGTTCAATAAGGTATTTCTCCTAGCTTCCCTTAATAGGCAAATATGTTTTGAAAGCCTCTGAATTATAGTAGGAAGGCTTAGTATGTGACCTGGGATGAGAAAACCCTAATCCTTACATGCAGATAATTTTTCAGCTGTTTTAACCAGTTTAGTCTTCTTGTGCAAAAACAATCTGAATTTGCATTTAACCACTTCACCTTGCATGGTAGCTCTTCTGGAATGGTGACCTTTGATTAAGTCCTTAAGTGACTTTTTATCACAAAATTACACATTCTGCATCATATTAACTCTGCTGTGTTGGTTATTAGGAGATAGTTCTGCTCTACATATGCCAGTTACTATAAATTAAATATATATCCTGACACAGGAAAACTGTAGGAAGTATGTTTTTACCAGATTTTAAGTATAACAAGATGAAAAATGCAAAAGCAGACAAAAGCTAGACTTTGAGAGACTAGGATTTACCTTGGCAGCTTAAAGTACCCTAAAGCCACAGGTGCAGAGTTCTTTAGGCTAGCTTTCCGTAGTAGGGCCATTAAAAGCCAAACGGGTAAAACGTTTTGGAAAGTCAGCCTGTCAAAGTTTTGGGGACAAGATTGTTTCTGGGATGTGAGTTTAATGTGACTGTTCCAAAGATTTAGAGCTGTATTTGGGTGTTTCATGCTCAGAAAAAGCTGAGGTTGGCTGTGTCAGTCTCTGTTACATTCTGCTTCAGTCCAGGTAATGTGAAGTGAAACTCTCCTACCATGGGCTTGGAAGTATGGGGTCAGCTTAAGTTTATGTAACTTCTCTTGATATTTTGCTTAAAAAACCCTTACCTTTTCAATGATGTTTCAGTTAGTGTTAGATAACTTGGTTAAGTTTAAATGCTTCTTCCCCTTTGTGTTCTTAGGCCATATTTGTATTGTTTAAGTACTATTCTGAGTATTAGTTGTTGTGATCATTTTAGCCTGAGTATTGCTTGCTCTATGGTTTTAATGTTAAGCTGTTAAAAACAGGCTTCATCACTGGTTCAGTGCATTAATAAGGACAAGGTTGCAGATTGCTCTTCATTGTAAGTTTAATTATAGCATGTAACTCAATTTCCTTTTTTTTTGTCATGTTTGTTAAGAAACTTTGAAATGAACTTGTCTATTTTCCAGCTTACTACATTTTTATATATTTGTTTGTGTCTGATACGGGTGTGTGTATGCATGTATGTAACAAGTGCACGTTGGCAGTCACTACAGTTAAAAACCACCAGGTGTCAACTGACGGGGCATAGGTGTCGACTACACAATAAAAATGTCTCTCAAAGTCAGTTCAGGTCTTGTGTTTGGGAATAGCATGCACAAAAGAGGCAAGTGCCTTTCTGTAAGGTAAGTTAAGACGTAAGAGGAGAAGCAAAGAAATTCAGAGACTCACTGAAGGCCACACAAAGTCAAAGGCAGAGCCAGATTTGAACTCAGAAGTTCCTGGCTTGTGGCCTGGGGTTAAAGCCAGTCATACACAGCTGTATTGAATTATAAATAGAATTATGCCTTTTTTTTTTTTCCTTCATGAACTTAAGGGAACAAAGCTGATTTAACCCAAATCATAATGTGGGTAAAAAAGATTGTGTAATTGTGTAATTTGCCCGTCTCAAAATTTCAGGTGTTAAAACTTTGGTGTTAAAAGTTAATTCAGCACCTGCGGGTTTCCACATGGTAAGGAGCCTGATTATTGTAGCTGGGTCACAAATTGTGACAAATCCTAGTGCAGTGCCTTGAGGTCAAACTAAGGGCTTTTTCTGAGTGTAGAGGAATTCAGGCTTAAAAGCTACTGCTCTGCGTGCTACCTTGAAAAATGCTAATTATATAAAGAAAATACTCTGAAATTTGATTTTCTTTGATGTTTTAAAACAGAAGTGAAAACCTAGTTCAGAGACAGTCTGCCTGAAGTTGACTGTTCATTAAACTGAAATTCACTTTCTATATTTAACACTTGTGGAGTTTTTAATGAGGCTTTAAACATTTTTATTCTTCAGCACAGTGTGAAAGACGTGAGAACCTGCTGTAGGTTTGATGCCTCATATTTTATTCCTTCCTGAAGTAAAATCTTGGAATAGCTTCTATTGAATATATGAACAGCTCTGGTTATTTCAGGAGTTCCCTTTAGGAAGAAGGTTTTGATCTAAAATATTATTATAGAATGAACATCACCATTATGAATTATGTTTCTGTGCTGTTAAAAATCTTGACAGGGGTTTTAAAGTCCATTTCACAGTAAAAGGGACTTCTTTTCCAGGCAAAATGTCATTAATACCAAGCTCTAGCAGCAAAGAGGAGTTGTTCTTTTTTTTTTTTTCCCATGGGGTACCTTAATCTGTGCTGTGTCTTGCTAACTGAGGCTTTATGCTAATGTATAGTAAGGTTATTTTCTTAAATTATAAATGTGGAATTTAGCCAGAGAATACAAACTAAAAAAACTCCATAACTTAACAAAACACTGCGGTTGTTTTTGTTCGTTTAACAGGAAGTAACTCTCATTTTGTCTCTTGAAAGTAACAAGCTAAATAGTCTTATAAAGAAGTCCAAGTATCAAAAGCTCAGTAATAAAATCTCACTCCTGAGGAGCTGAAGCACTGATGTCTCCTGGTATGTGCAGTGTGATTGTGCCTCATTCTTTGGAAAGAATCATCTCTGAGTGGTGTGCACTTTGAGGATGCATCTAAAAATTTCATTGCTAGTTAATGAAAATCAGAATAATTAATATGAGCATTACAGTGGTCTGCTTTTTTACCCACCCTCCCTTTTTATGCACTGTTGTGGTTTAACCCCAGCCAGCAACCGAGTGCCGCACAACCGCTTGCTCCAAACCAAGGCCCAAAATCCTTTTGAGTTTTCCCTTTCAGTTTTAGCTGTTGGAGTGTTTACAAGTCCTAATTGCCATTGGCTGTGGCATCACAAGACATTTAAGCTGGGTTTGTAGGGTTTGTTGCGTAATCCTGGACCACTTTAGTGATGGATATTATTGTGGCAATTCTTACTTTATTCACCTACTACAGTTGGTAATATATTGTAATTAAATGGTGTAGTTCTTCCCGGTAGGTCTTCCAGGAATACTGTAACCATCTAGTGAGGAGTTGCTGAGTTGGGAGTTGCTACCTAGTCACCCCGTGTAACAGTGTTATGGGCAGTGTTATGTGGTGAGTGGGAGACCCAGCTGAGCTTGTTTCTTTATGAGCTGCGTTGCCCTCTAATTTAAGTCAGTAGCATAGCTTCAGTGGCTGAATAAAGTTTATCCCACTCGTTTGTTAAAACAAGGTGTTACTTAAGAGTACGCTTATAAAGGGCTGGTTTAATAAAGAATGATGTTTCCAGTGAAGCCAAATGTATTTTCTTTTTCCTTTATACTCTTTAAAAAGAGCATAAGTAAAAGTTGGGTACTCATACTTGATGCACTGCTCCATTTAGGTCAGTCAAGTGTAGGTCACATTTACTGATAACCATAAATCCAATTGGCACCTTCAGCTTAGCAGATAGATTTGATTAAAGCTAAAGGTCTGATCTTTCATCAGTTGAAATTTGGAATTTTGAATGCTTACATGTGTGACTGAATTCTGTATTGCTTCTACTGTAAGGTCATGTTAACTTTTCTGCTAGGGAGCGTTAACCATTTTTCCAAAACAGTGGCTTCACAAAATTACAGATGCTTTGCTCTGGCAGCAAGCATGGAAGCATCAATAAGCGGACAAATTAGATTTGAGGTTCTAGTGTTTAAAGGACTTTTCTTTCAGCAGGAAATAGTCTCCCACATCAGCTTATGTATTTTAACCTTCAACTTTATATAGCAGCAAGGAGCTGACCTGTCTTTATGCAGAGCAACCTTTCTTAAAGAGGATCAAGAGAAGGTTTAACTGAATAGAAGTGCAGTGTTTTGTGGAATGGTGAACATCTTGTGTCATGATCATACACTGGTTTTGCCTAATGTCTAAAAAAAGGAAACTGCTGTGTTCCACACTTGTGACATTTCTCGTTGGTAGATAGGAAGAGGTAGTTGTTAATTCAAGATAGGAGTCTTCAGATCTTCTCTCAGCAGAGGTCAGAATTATATTCATCACTGGAAAGATGACGAACGTAGGTGGACCTGTGTCCTGAATGCTTTTCTGAAAAAGAATGCATACTTCTAACCACTCGGAAATAAAGAATGTCAGTTATTCTTTGAAGATTATAATCTGTGAATTTTAGGCATTTCTTTGTCTCATGACATCACTGAACTTGAGAAATGTGTGGTTTTGATTAAAAATAAACCTGCATATGCAACAAGGCAAAAAGTAACCTAAAAGTAGCAAACACTACTTGGATGGAGAATTTAACAAGACAAATCAGCCTTATCTTGGTACTTTAGAAATATGTCAAATGTTAAAATTCCATTTATATCACTATAATTTTTACCTCACTTTTTCTCTTGTAACTTAACATTTTTATTTTCTGTGTGTGGTTTTGGTCATCCTCTTTTATAATCTCTGAGGTGGCAGTTCAGTGGTTTCCTCATTCTGGATTCTTTTCTGGATTATGCCTTGCTTTAGAATTTCCGTCTTCTGTAACAGAAAAAGAGAGTGGCCGTGCCTGGAAGATTATCCATATCCATGTTGTATGTGGTGTACAAGTTCCTGTCATCTTAGAATTTTTGCATGTTGAAGCAACTTTCTGATGGATATTTCCATATTGTGAAGGAATACAAGCTTTCTGGACTATAGATGTTCTAGCGCTGACTTGGTTTACAAGAGAGATTTCTTCTTTGAAAGTCATATGTAGTTAGTTTTAAGGTGTTTCCATTTTCTTGAGTATGTACAGACACCAGATTTTTGTAAGCAAGATATGTATTCAGTCCTCATTGATAATTTACTATTTTAAAATATTTCTTAAGCTATCTTGAACTACTGTATTCAAAAGCCGGAGATATTTGCATGGGATTGAAGTTAGAAATTGATCTGGTACTATGTCTGTGAATGACGTAAGCAGCAAGTAAAATTCATTGCTTAAGCCCTAAATGATAATTCCTGAAAAGAGACAAGGAATGAGAACCCTCACTCAAGATTTCAGAAATCTTGTCTGCTGCACTCAATGCAAATAGGAAAAGCTCTCAGATGACTGACTGCTGTGATTGGGCAGGCACCAATTCTATAGGAATAACAGCATAGTTAAAAGAAATTCTTACCCTGATGGGAGACTACCCTTAGTTTGGACAAATGCCTGAGGATACAGCAAACGCTTTTCACGTAAACTTTCTAGTGTCTTTGCATAAGAAATGAGGAAGTGACTGTTTATTGAGCAATTAATTAGTAGGAGTTGCATATCTAGACTAGGCGGTTTAATCTATGCTTTATTTCTAGAAGACATGGAATAGAGTTAAATTAAAAAAAAAAAATGCAGCTAGCAAGTGGTGCACAGTATCAGGACTATAAAAATGGATGAATCAAAAATAGCATACCAGATTAGTGGCAGTGAGAGGTAGCAATCATCCCTGCCCATTAATGGACCATTTTCTAGAATTTTTTTTTCTGCCTCATAACTGTTGTGGCTAGTTAATTTTAAATAAACTGTTAAACAGGTATGATTATGTGGCCTGCAGAATGTTGTTTTCCACCCTTTTACAGTCTTTTTGAAATTTCTAAGTTACCCTGTGTGGGTGTCTCTGATTGTCTGCGCAGTTAGTGGGTAAGGTGGTGCTCCAATGTTGAGCACAGGCCTGTGTTTTCCCATCTCAGTCAGGAGGTTGTGCAATTTAGGGTGACAGGACTTCATTGTGATGCAGTGGCTGCTACTTGTGATGGTTTTGTTCCATGGATTCTAATAACTTCCTGTTTTAATTCTTACTTTTATAAAAAACACTTGAATAAGCAGTGGTATTTCTAGTGTTAACTGCAGTGTTAACCTGATTTATCCTTGCAGTAGTCTCTTTAAAAAAATATGTTTATCATCAGGTAGTTGCAGTTTTCTGTGACCTTACAAAGCTCTTGAGTGAACTTGTAATATCCTTCCTGATAATGCTTCTTGGGGAGTACTAACAGCTGTCCTTCCTTTTCAAACATGGCTTGCTGAGAACACAAGGAGAAATTACAGTTTAAAAACCTTCTAAGAGTGAGACATTTCTGTACATTATGTGCACCAAGTGTGCTTGTATACATGAGAAAAAGAGGTGGGATGTTTTTCTTTACTAAGTGTGGAAACTGCAATTTATTTGCTTTCTGAATTACACTGCGAAAGTTTTCCTAGGAGGTTGCTAAAATAAAAGGAATTTTCCTTGATACATACTTAGGCATATCATAACATGTAGATGTATAATACTATATGCTTAGAAATTTAATGTTGGCCATTAGAACTATTGTTACAGAATTTGTTCATCATAGGGAAGAAGCTAGTGCATAGCTAGTGTCAAATCTGGTGTTCTTCAAAAGCACAGCAGCAGTTTCAAGTCTGTGAAATTCAGGAAAGTCTATAGTAATGCCACTTACACTCACTATTATGTTTTGGTTATCTGTGTCTTTTTCACCGTTTTTTACAGTATACTGTGCAAATAGCAAACCAGTAGATTACAGAGAGCTTTGATATGATGCTGTTAATTGAGAACAGTGATCAGCATTCCATATGAATGATGAATTTGCAGTTGAGGTTAGACAAAAATAAGGTTATAGGTATTGAGAGTGCAAGTGGTGTCTGTAGATGCTGCATGCCTTGGTATTTGGTTCTTGATGCCAGATCAAAATGATTACATCTTTGTCCTTGAAACTCAAATGATTATATGAGGAGACAAGTTTGGAAAGGCTTTGAATTTTTTGGCTGCTTAAGTACCTTCACAAGGAAGGATTTTTAGTTTCTTACAGTTCAAAACAAGTCACATCTTGCACTTCTGCGTTGTTTTTGTTTTTCCTGTTTCCTGCGCAGTTTCTTTACGATTCTCTAGTTTTCATTCTGCATGCCAGTGAATAATTTCAGATTACATCTTAATTAGGCACGAATCATGACATGAAGTATTGAGTTGTGGTGTTTTGAAAAATTTATTGGTCTCATTTTTAAGTGAAAAATGACTAATGAAAAGGATGGGTGAGCTGGTTACAGTAAGAAGGGTGAGAAGCAGCATCTGGGGATGAAATGCTTCCACATCAGGCTCTGCAGAGAATCTCTGTGCTTACCACATAACCTAAGCATCAAACACAGTCATTTTTCAGTGCCCCCAAGATCTTGATGCTTTAGAAGTAGATATTGAGTCTGGCATATCTTTATTTTGAGCTAACTCACCAGAATAAAGTTCACTTTCTTTAGTGATTGAAAGTGTATCAAATTTCTTAGTAAGACCCACAACCTTTCATTTATTCACTCACGTTTTAGGAGTGAGTCTCATGCTTTGGCCTTCAGAAAGTCTGTAGCAATGCAGCAAGGAGAAGACTTTAATTTCCTTATCATTTGCCTAGTTTCTTGAGCAGGGTCTGTGGTCTGTCATCCTCACTGAAGATCTAATGAGACCTGATCCCTGCCTGTCAGCCTTTTAACAGCAAGTGCAAGCTCCAGAACAAGAAGAGGGCAAGGTCTGTTAGCAAAATGATTCACTTTGGTGTCATGTGTGCATCTTACAAATATTGCTCCATCCTATGAATGGTGCAGTGCATCTGATTCTAAAAGCCATTTGAAGGACATGGTTTGTGTGATTTAATTTATCAAGAAACCTTTTATCAGTGTTTAAATCTTCATACAAAAGTCGGGAAGGAAGAAGTTTATATCCATTTTCATATTGTAAAGAAACCTTGAAATGCATGCCAGAATTGATGTCTGACAGTTTTTAAATTACACACCTAGAGTGGTAAATGTACTCAAGATTTTTTTTCCCTCTGAGGCACCTGGGTTGCAATTTAACATTGCTATTTCACCAGATTTTAGTTTTTCATCACGTGTGGTCTTGTATTTTATCACCTATAGACAGCAAATATTGAATAGTAGCTTTATAAAATAGAGTGATGTATTGATACAGTATATACTGTATCTCTTTACTACTGGCACAGGGAATCCTGCCGTTATTTTATCTACAGTGGAATCTTGATGACCTTACTACAATCATAGTCTGTAACAGCATAGTTGTAACTCCTTTCTTTGTATTCATACAGCCCTCCATGACTTAGAGAGTGACTCATGAAAGTGTGAGAATATGCTGCAATGCAATTAGATGGGATATAGTTTTCCACGGGATGTCCATTACTAGATAAAAGCTACGGATCAGCAGCTTTGTGTAATGGTACTGAAACTCCGTTGAGTACTGGCTAAGATTACATATCTGTGCTTTTCCAGATGTGGAGAGCTACATGTGTAATGGTTGTGTCCATAGTAGGTCTGTTTGTCTGGAGGGCACATGATACTACCACTGTCAGTAAAGCTTCTGGAGCTGCAGGCTGAGAGGTTGCTCCCTCTTGCTTTCTAGATATGTTTGGATACATCTCAGCAGTGTTTGATCTTGAACTTGGTTCTACTTCTAAGTGGCCGTGAGTTGATTAGACTCTTCAGGGGTTGGGTGATAGGTTTAACTCAGGAAAACTCAGCAACTTTGGGCTGTTGATTTCTGAAGAATTAGCGGGGGTGGAACACCATATATTAAATGCAAGCTGTTAAATCGTCTCAGTCCTCTGTTGAAGGCCTAATGCTTGAATGATAACATGAACTATGCTAAGGAGCTGTTGTTCCATGTAAGGAGTAGGAAAAATTGCTTCGTGTAATGAAAGCAGTGTACCAAATATAATACTGAATTGCTCTCTGATTTTGTGCTATAGGAGAACTTGAGATAAAGTTACAAGGGTGATATATGCCTTTCTTGTCCAGAGACTTAAAGTTCTACTGCCAGATTGTCCTTTTTAGAGGGTGAAAAAATCCAAAATACGATGTCCAGACATTCATTCAGTAGCCAGAAGAAAAACATACTTCATTGTGTAAAACACAAACCTGTTTTTCGTTCAGCCAACTAATACTTTGTCAGCCTTTACTGAATCTTGTTATTTTGGTGTGAAGTAAAATTCATTGTTGAACTATTAGGAATATTTAAAAAAAAATAACCTGTGCAAAACCTGGACAACTGCTGGGGTAAAATCTGAATTACACAATTTTTCATTTAACTTTTTTATTAACATTTCAACAACAGTCTCCTTTTTTAATACAGAGTTCACTGCAAAGTGAATCTGCAGATATTTTTAGTGTAACTTGTTTTATCTTACATAAAAACAGCAGTGTTTGTCCAAAGCAAAAGTATTTTTTGCAGGCATTAATGTCAGATCATCTCTTCTTTTTTTTTTTTTTGAGGGGAAAAATGATTAATGAAAATTAAACTGATTTTAAAGTGATTTTTTACAGGAGTTCAGAGCTGGTCATCTTGGGGATTTTTCAGTAGCTTAACAACAATTTAAGTAATACAAAAATTAATCTCACTTCTGCCATTAAAGTCTGCAAAGGTGCCAGTACATAGAAGCAATTAACTTCAGTATGTTTTAGTATGGTCAACTTTCACAGTAAAACTATCAGTGTTACAGATTGGTTTCTTGTATTTACAGTCATTGGGAAGAGAAAACCATTGCAAGAGAGTCATGTTTGCTGCAGGTCAGATGCTGACATGTTATCTCAAGCTGTAAGATCCCTGAGTACTCAGTTAAGTGATGGTTCCATTATAGTTTGTGAAAACAATACTTTTGGACTTGTGGTTATTTCTTTAGAGAATGGGTATTGAGTTCTTAAAAAAAACCTGGTATTTTGCTTCCTTAATTACTGGAGTCCATGACTGAATGTTAAGAGGTAGCATACTTGCATTTGTGAGGTCTGAATTCATATTTGAGTTGTGTCTGAGCTCAATATTACAGGTTGATTTTGTAAAAGTACCAAGGAATATCACACGCATACGTGTCTTCACTAAGGGAAGTTGCCAAACAAAAACCACAAAATTTTTAAAAAAATCTCATGTGAACTGTTTTCTGTGTTTGGAGGAAGGCAGAGTTAGTGTCTCCATGAGAATGCTGCCTGAAATATAGTGTGGTCTTTGCAGGACTGCACATGACCAGGTTTTATAGTAATGTATTGGCGATCAAGGACTCTTCACATCATATTTGGCCATATTATGTCCTTGTTTCTAATGGAGTGTTCCTTAATGGCAAGAGCCATTTCTCTCCACACTGCTTGCCCTATGGCTTTGAACGTAGGTATTTGTTCTTTGCTTGGGTTTACTCATGTGCAGAATGTAGTTTTACGTAGTGTCGTTACAATGCTTGATTAATATTTGTAAAGGCCTTTGGCGTCCTGTGATGAAAGGAATTCTGCAAGTGTTCAGTAGTGGTATTATTTTATTAGTGAAAATGCAGATGGAGTCAGAAGGATACCAGTTTTTAATTCAGAGTGAGCAATGGAGTCGTTCTGTAACCTTGAGCAGGTCATGCAGTCTCTTGTTTTGTAACATATTCTGGGAAAGCTCTGTTTTCCAGCATGTGTTATTAAATGCCTTCCCTCCCCCAAGTCCATTCTAAGGGGAAAAAGATAAAAAGGAAACGAACGTGCACAACTTTGCTAAACATAGCAGGTATTTCCTAAGGAAATAGATCATGAAGGGGAGCAGAGGGTGAGAAGGGAGTGGATGTAACAGTTGCATTTCAGAGTCAATATGAGAACCTATTCAGACTACCTGGATTTTGCCTGTTAGAAATCTCTCTCATTTGGGTTCAGTATGCACTGTGCTTAACTGCAACTTCACGGTGAAGGGACTGCATATAATCTTTATTGCATGCTAAGAGCTCACTAAGCCATGGTACTCAGCTGGTAGACAAGTTATTTCTTCAGACTCAATATTGTATGTATTGAAGCTTTGTGATTGTCTAGATTGATTGTCAGATCTTATAGCATCTTGTATTTGGCTGTTGCATAATAATATAAATCTCAGTCACTTGTGAGGTTTCTCCCTCAGCTGACAGAGGAAGGTTATGATTACATACTGTCATTAAAATGACAAGATAATGAGGAACTTCTGAAAAGTATACATCGGTTTTAAGACACAGTCAGCTAGGTATTTGCCTGATTATATAAGGCACAATAACATTAAATGGTTATTTGCCGTGCTTCACGCATGCAAATACAGGTTTAAGTTTTTTGTTTCATACATGGTGCTAAATCTGCATTTTACTTGTTGCACAAAACACATAGACGTGGTTTAGAACAAGGGGCATCAAAACCTTTATTTGAAGTAGTTCAGCAAGATGAAAAACTTGCCCAGTGAAGTGTGAGACATGGCTCAATCTAAGTGCTCCTTTATGCATATGCAGTATGGTGGATTCAAATTGAAAGCACCTGGAACATTGTCCTGCTTAATGCAGTCTGCCTGGGCACCTTGTTCCTGGGGGCTTTTAGTTTTCTTTAGTCCTGCTTCAGCTCAGCTGGCCTAAGGATGAAGAGGAACAGTGTTTGTCCCAACTGAGAATAAACAATGGTTTGTAGTCTTCAAGAATAGCAGTTATTAAACCCCCCGTACTTTAAATAACCCTAGTTATAAGCCTTAATTTATGGAGCATGCCTAGTAGTAATGGCATAGCAAGAGTTTACATGCCTGGCTTCAGCTGAATATACTGAACATAAATGTAGGTAGATTTGTTCCAAGATAGAGTAATTTGGTGAGATTTGTTCAATATTTTCCAGACCTGCAAAATATGTTACTTGCTTCTGCCTTTAACTTAGACTTCCTGATATGGATCTTGACAGTCCTGAAACTTTGAAACTGAATATTTGCAGCAAGTAACTGAATGCCTTTTCTTACCTGTTAAAAATAAATATTGCGTCAGGTGGAGTGGAAAATACAAACCTTAATATATTTGCCAAGAAAACGTGAGCGAGCTGTACAGAGTTGTTTGAACTTCTAATGCATTTAAAAAACAGCCTTAACTTGCTGGTTCTTCCACCTTGACCTACAACCAGTGAATAATAACTTTGTGTGGAAAGCCTAGTTCTTCACACTGATAAAATTAAATACATTCTTCCTTTAGTATTTTGATTTAGTGTAATTAAAATAATGACTTACAGTTTGATAAATGTTATTTTCATTACTACAGTGCCCTGAAGCACTGTATGTGGAAAATTTTGTAATATTACACCGATCTGGAGGTATGTAATATGTTTGTCAGACTATTAACTTGCATAAAGTGTTTTGGTTTTTATAGCATATAAATTTAGAGTATTTCTTTGGAAACTGAATAAAAGTAAACAATCAGATCCCTTCTAAATGAAATGTAAATTATACCACTATGAAACTGCAAGGGTATCCTTATAATATCCCCAGGCAGGTAGAATTCAAGCATTTCACCATTCAGTAGAAACTGCTTGTAAGCAGCAGGATTATGTCTTGGTTTGCTGAGGGATTTTTTTCCCAGTAATTTAACAGTCACTAAATAGAAACTGCTTCACTGACACATATTTTTTAACTTTTTTCTTGATCCCTTCTGAAGTGCCATATCATGAACGTTAAGAAAACCTGCAGTATTTTCAAGCATGTTAAAATGTGCAGCAAATAACACTGTAGTAATGTTATCTGGTATTTTCTTTATTTTCACCTTCCCCTAAAATTCTGTCCTGTGTCTGTAGATATTCTGAATCTTTACCAGGATGGCTTTTAGGTCCTAGGGTTTTCTTGACTAAGAAACACATATATTTAAATGTCAGTCATAATCCACAAAATGTTAAAGTTTAAAATAAGCATAACTTCTTCTGTTGTTAAATATTCTGTATAATCCCGTTTTTTTACTGTCTGTAGAGCCTCTGCTGGTGCCACAAATGATGCTCGGGCAGAAAATGTTTCATTTGTTTAAACTGTATTATACTTATTCAGGATTTTTTCTGAAATGTCATATTCTGACATTAAAACAAGTGTCGTAATTGTTGTGTGCACTGCGGCATAGGTACCATGGGAAATAGATTAATTTCCTGCGACATTTTTTCATGTTGAAAAATAATACTTTTCTTGGCATTTAAGGTAGAAGTTTGTAATCTAAGAAAGTACAGAGCTCTTTCGTTAAAATCAAATTAACGCTGCAGTCAGGAGTTAGCATTTCCATTTTAACTGCAGTTATAGTAATACTAAGCTTTTAAAAGCACTTCTTTATACATACCTACAAGAATGCACTATGAAGGTGGCAGTAACACTTGTGTCCCAGTTTGTAACCTGTTCAAAGCCCCAATAAGGCATTGGCAAAGCTGCCAGTAGAGGTTTGAGCTTCACTTGTGGAATTGATCTGGGCTGCTGAATACGGTGGTGTCCTGATCCAGACCTGGAGCCGAGGGTAGCTTGTTTAGGGCTTCCTGCTGAAGTCCTTCTGCAGAGGATGTGTCAGTAATTCGTTTCCTGCTTGCAAGAGTACTAAGTACAGAACTATGTTTTTGTTCTACTCTGAGGTAAAACGTTTTTTTGAGTAAGTCTTCCAGAGCTGCATTGCCAGTGAGTGACCCAGAGCTGGTTATGTGCAGTGCAAAGTGCACTGGCAGCTGGGCAGCCTGGTGCTGATCACGTTCAACCTCTGTATTAGTGATGTGGCCTGTTAGGATGGAGCAAACCCTCAGCACCTTTGCAGATGGATACCAAAAAAGGCTGAGTAGTTGTCTCGTCTAGAGATTAAGGTTGCTGTTCAGAGGGAACACAGTAGGCTGGAAAAAAGGGCCTGGCAAACCTCTTGAAATTTAACAATTGTAAATGGACCGGACTACACCTGTGTCAAAATAACCCCCTGCTATAGCACAGGTTAGACATCCACTGACTAGAAAGTAGCTCTGGGGAAAAAACACCTCAAGGTCCTGAGAAAGAAAAAGCAGAATGTGAGTCAGCAGGGTGTCCTTGCTCTTAAGAAACCAGCCATGTGCTGTATTAGTAAGGATATAGCCAGTGGGTCAGGAGAAGGGATTCAGCACTTGTAAGTCCATCTCTAACAGTGTGTTCAGTTTTGGCTCTGATAGAGGAAAGACACTGACGTGTTAAATGGTCACTAAGATGATTCCTGTTCTGGAGCAATCTTACTCAAGGAGAAGCTGAGAAAACCGGATTTGTTCAGCCTTAAAAGGCTATGGGAGTAATGTTACTGCTGTTTTCAGCTGCCTCATGAGAGGGTATCAAGAGCCAGACTTCTTGTAGAGGTGGTGTACAGTGATAAAACAGGAGAGAGTAAACAAAAGTTTCAGTAAAGAAATTCTGATTAGGTATCAGAAGGCAAATGCAATGTATGGCATGAAAAAGTGGAATGAGTTCTCCATAGTGGTAGTAGTGTCTCTTATCTTTGGAGATAGTCAGAATGTGACTAGGTCCTGAGCAACCTGTTTGGTGATGCCTCTGTTTTGAGTGTGGGATTTGACCAGGCTCTGGTTGACTTCTGGAGGCCCCTTCAGTCAGAGTTATTTGGGGTTCTGATAATGATGCCAGTAAGGGTATAATGTATCTAGCGCAGAAAGTGTAGTTTGGTTTTAGAAGATGAATTGGTTAAAAAACACCCCCCCCCCCAAAAAAAAACCCCAAAAAAAAAGGAACAAATGAAAAACACAAAAATCCCCCAACATTGTAAAAACCATCTGTAAAGGACTGTTTGGGGATAAGATTGTGTACCTTTTCCTCTGTTAGTTTTCAAACAAAAGGAATTTTTTTTTCCTTTCTGATAGGTAAACCATTTGAGATTATAAAAATGTGTGTCCCTTTTAATACAAAGCGAGAGTGGCAAATACTTGTGCACACATCACTTGCAGACTATTAGTCCTGTAACTGACAACCGACACTTTTCCCAGACAGCCTGAATTCATTTCAAACCCCATGGTGCATGACAAAGTAGGACTCTGAGGGTATTTTGTATGCGCAGTGAGGGGGAGGTAAGATCTTAGTTTTGGATGGTGTAGCAAAAAAAAGTGTTTCATGTGCAAGAAGAAGGTCAACAGCAGCTCCTTTAGAGTGGTCATCTGTTCAGGGCTGTGATTTTTCACTCTCACACACAATTGAAGAAATGAAAGATCTTCACTTAATGGAAGACAGAAATATTTTGACAGGCTGTCATCTTATCTGCTGACATGGTGTTAGTGAGAATTGGGTTTTGAAAGAGTTCATATTACCAGGATAGATCATTTGTAGTGGAACAGACATCTTGAGGATTGCCAGCTCTCTCTTCCCTATGAAATAACTGACTTGTGTCCCTGTAGCAGGTACAGGTTCTTTATTGATTTTATTCTGGTAGCTGTTATCCTTTTACTGGTCCGTGGTGTTTCTTGCGGCTGTCAGAATGACACAGGTATTTTTCTTGGCAAACACAGATAATGCAGCTTTCTACATGTATGAGTAGTTTTTAGAGGAAAATAAAGCTTTTTTAATAATCTTATAAAACCTTAAAGTCCTGAATGGAACTGTGTCTAGCCAAAGGGATGCCCTGATAGGATGCATTGCAAGGCATCTTAATTACAGGCAAATGTCTAACCTCATGTTTTGCTACTCTTGGGCTATTTTTACCACATCTCACAATTGTCTAAACACACTTTACCTGTGCATGCTATGAAATAAGAATTACAAATCTGCAAGAGCTCCAAAGTGTTTGAAGCCTGAAGCAGGAGAGAAAACTTCCTCAGTTCTTACATTCTAGAACTTTGGCTATAGCTCTCCATTTTCATAAAGCTTTCTTTTTTATCAATTGGCTAACACTTAGGAACTTCAGATTGTGTCTGGAAGTCAGTTTTTTAATATATAGATAGATAGAAACTGTACAGCTGGAAAGAGCAATTCTGATTAAAGGAGTGCAAGCAAGAAATACAGAATATTTTTTTAAAATAAATTTTTTTCTTTTCAACATATTTCAAGGATTTCTTATTAACAGGTGACTCTTAAAAGTGAAATTGGCCCCCTGCCTCTTCAGATGATGCTCTTGCCCCTTCAATTGCTGAAGAGTTGAGAAAAGACCTCCACTTTTCTCAGCATTTGTTGTACTGTAGGGCTTATACCATCCAGTTCTTTTAAGTAAAGAGCTCCTTATGCTCAGTTGTTGTCTGTAAATCAGTGTGCATAGGTATATCTATATAGAATACGCAACAAAGAATTAATTTTACTCTATTAACAAGTGTAATAGCAGTTTGTAAGGAGCATTCATTTAGAAAAGTGTACTTTTAGCAAAGTCAGTTTGCTGATGTTTTAAAGTTGGTTATTATCTACAGCAGCGTCCAGCTAGTGATGTTGTGCTGTGATAAGGGCATATCGCTTGTGCCAGATACGCTATTTAAAGTACACAGCTTTCTTGCTCTGACACAGTTTTGGTTCTTGGCCAAAGAGAATAAAAGTAGCTTACTCTAAGTTTTTGAAAAGGAATAATCTTTTGAAAATGTTGCTTTAGAGTGCTTCCAAAAACACACTTTCTAAAGTCTTCTTATTTAATACTTAGTATATGTTGTGTTTGTATAAAAATCCACAGCTTTCCTTGGGAGAGAGAGAGATGAAAGGCTTTTGTCTTATATGGTGTGTATATATATACTATTTACACATATTGCAAATATGAAAGTCTTAATTTCATACTCTGAAGGGCTGCGTTCTGCTATCTTGATTTCACTTACATTCAGAAAGTGTGGGACAGTAATCCTTTTACTAGATGGTCAATTTTAAACTGCAGTTTATCCCATACATTGGTATTGCAGTTCTTCAGTGATGCTGTGAATTTCTGTCTCATTTCATGCAAACAATTTTTTTTCCCTCTTTGAAGCTTTTATACCCTAGATCTTCAGGAATCCTATTCTGAAGGATTAATTGTTTTTCCTTAAAAAATCAGAAGTCATTTGGCCTAAAATAATTTTATATTCTATTTTTTTGTCAGTTCAGCCTAAAGACTGACTTCTGAAATTGCTATCTCCCATGTAAGCATATTTTATATGGCGTATGGCTGTCTAATCTATACATGCAAGCATTGCTCAATAAGAAAGAAAGCTCTGATGTTGAGTATTTTAACTTTTTTTTTTAATAAAATGAATTAATCCCATTTTAACTCTTTTGATCAGCAAGATCATAACTCTTTATTTACATGGCTTAATCTAGAGGAAGTAATTTTACCTTTAGGAATGTAGGGTCTGTCAGCCCTGGGATTTATTCCATGCTGTGTTACATATTCTGTTTGATGTTCTCATTAAATGCACTGGAGCACACTTGCATGTTTGGATGTGCCACACTCTCCTCATGCTACTGAAATAATGGGGAGGTCTGTTTAGTGGGAGATGTTAAATGAAAGTGAAGTAAAATTGTAAGGATTTCTATGGGCCAGTTGTGATACATTTAATTTTGCTTCATTTTTCGTCTCTGACATCCAGCTTCCTGATACGATTTAAAAGCTTTCATCCACCTTGAGCATTTCAAACTGTAGACTGCCAATGTTCCTTGCTGCAGCAAGAAGGGCTTGCGCCTCAAAGAACTCAGTTGGGAGTTTGTAGTATGCCTGTTGCTGTTGATGGAGACAGGAACTCACAAACACACTGAGATCATGCAGCAACAGCCAGCATTTATTGAGGGGCAGCCCCTTAGAGAGGGGCTTCGAATTTTGTGCGCTTACAAACACGATTAGTTGTGATCTTAGTAGCACCCAGCTCAGTTGAACAGTGCTATGTGTGCATCTGTGAGTGGCTGGGGTCCCTTTGAACTTGAATTCAGCCATCACTTGCATACCTGGGACTAGTTTGCCTCTAACTTCTAACGAACTAGGCTGGTCAAGGTGGTATCTGTTCAGCCAAACTACCTGTGCAGCTACAGACCAGCTATAGCTGTCACATATGCCTTTTCTTCGTTGATTATGACCCTTAGTTCTAATCAGCTTATGCTTTTTAGTAATATATTACTGTGAGTTGAATTTACTTCTCATGTACTCAGCTGAATTCCAGAGAAGGTCCAAGCAAGTGAAGGTCAAGGACAGAGCTTGATGTAGAGAAATAGAGTGGAAGAAAATGAAAACCACTTGCCAGTAGCAGCAGCAAGGTGTTCATGAAATAGCACTGTTGAAGACATTTTACTTTCCTGCAAGAGATTTTGTCCCTGTATGAATTGAGGGAGAACTTCTGACTTGGAAGTTGCACCTGGAGTTGTGCTTGTTATAAAGGTGTTCTGCAATGCATCTGAGACACCAGTGTGTGATGCCTAATTCTGCTTGTATCCATGCTGTATAATTTATCACAATACTGAGAAAACTTTTAGCAATGTTGAGAAGTTAGGTGCTTGTAGTTAGAGTTCACTTGAAATTCTTTTTGCTTCAAATCTTGACCAATATTGGATACCTTATTGTTGGATAAATTTCTGGTTTAATCAAGTCTTTCCATCTGTTTCCATATTACTTGAAATGTATTTTTGGTCTGATAATTTGGATAACTAGAGGCTTATCTGTAATAAAGAGTTATTAATAGCTCAAGTTTTGCTTTTAAGTGACAATGGTCTGTGCATGTTAACTATTCTCTGTCTGTGGTGAGGGCCTTTAGCTCTGGCTAGTGGTGGCTGAAGGCTTGAGGGAAGATTTAGCAGTTGTTCAGGTGATGTGGTAGCTGTATAGATATAACAGTGCTTCTGGTCCTGCAAGCGTGGTTTCAGAATCCCAGTGTTCTGAAAGAAGAGCACAGTCTGGCTCACAATTTGGAAGCAGGTTTGTAAATTGCCCTATGGTTATCACAACGCAGAGAACAGGGTGCACCTAGAGAAGTTCACTGCTGCTCCTGTGTGTCATAGAGTAACTAACTCGACTGTACTGAAATGATGTAAAGTGTGAGGTCAGGAGGACGGAAGAAGACTCATGGTACTGATACTGAGGGCACATCATCACCTGTGAGGAGCTTACAAACTCTCAGACCGTTGTCCTGTGGTGTTGCAAAAGGAACTGGGAGTTACGTACACTTAAATGCCACTCTAGGAATTTTCATTTCTTACATTTCACTTACCTTTTTTGGTGAGTTTTTGTTTGAGGGTGACCTTACATGATTTTGGGGTTTGTGTAGACTTATACCGTCTGGTGCTTTATCTTTGCCTATCAAAGTGTGTTGGCAGCAGATAGTGTGCAGTATGTTGCACGTCATCTTGTCTCACAGTTCACTTTGTGACAACAAGAGCTTTGAAGGCAACTTCTGTCCGCTGCCTGTGCCTTAAGCCCATAATGTTGTCAGAACAACTCTTTAAAATAGAATTTTTGGGAAAAAAGAGTATTAGAATTTTACAGGAAATGAACAATTTCCAAAACAGGTAAATTGTTTCAACAGAGAACACATTTCTTGAATGTCTGTTTTTGCTCTTTCCCCCCCCTGAAATTGATGTCTTATTAACATGGACTTAATAAATGTTTTCTGTTATCTCTAGTTAACTAGTGTAAAAAACCTTTTTTCTCTAAAATTATTTGTTTTGACTTAGCCAGAAGAGGTTGTTCTAAGAACTTAGATAAGGCGTAATGCATCATAGCTACTGAATTTCTTTGGGTTTGTTTTTTTTGAAAATGAAGATAACATTTTGGATTACAACTTACAGTTTCTCATAATTTGTAAGATGTTAATATGCCTTACTTTAAATACTTGGAATTAAAATCTGTAATTTTTTTTTAAAATACTTTCCAGTAATGTTGATTCTAAGATTTTTGTGGGAGATTAATTAAAGTGCAATTAGGTCATATTTTTAGATCAACACATGCCTTCTTGAAAAAAATCTAGATTAAAAAGCTGGCTGATGATTGCTATTTAGCAGACTTCCTCTTCGGGGTTGTGGTGTGTCCGTGTTCCCATTACAGTGTACTAGTAACAAAACCCAGAACCACACCCCATTGTATTACTCTGAATTCAACTCTGTGCAGTTGATGGGTTTTCTGCCCTTGTTGATCTCCTCAGTGTGAGTAGCTGTTTGCTGGAAAGCACATGATGGACCCCTGAGTTTTCCACAGGCCAGGAAGAGCTATCTTTTGGCTAATAAGAAGTTAATAGGCAACATAATCTCTGGAATCATTTGAGGAGGTGATTGAAAGCTTTGTTGATGTTGAATTTTTCAGAACATTTAACACTGCAAGTTAAGCTTCTATTCAACAAGCATCTGACATCCAGCTGAAGAGGAAAATCATTGATCATGAAACAAATGTTAGTGAAGTGTATCGAACAGTAAAACTGGGGAGACTGCACTTGTGATACCCAAAATAACAATAAGATATTTACCCTTCTATCAGTGAACTTTAACCGTGGTTGTGCACTGGTGGTGTGTCTGTAGCATCTATTCTTGCTCTGTCATTTGGGAGGTGTAACTTTCTACTTCCAACATGTTTGTGGGGTTTCGCTCAGCCCTTTGTCAGGACCTCTATGGTCCCATGTGTGTGATGTAGCCCAAGTGTTTAGATAAGTCCTTTCTAAAGGAAAGCTTTGTAGCTTACATGAATTGAAGCCTAAATAAAGTTTTGGTAAATAAAGTAAACCAGGTGTTGGTTGCTGCTGTATTGTGGTTGTTGAGGATGCACCCAATGGAATATTAAATCTCTACTAAAATAGCAGAAGAGAAGGTTGTCATACAAAACAAAAGGGCTTCTGTGCACCCTTAGTCCACATAGATCAAAAAACAAGGCAGCAGCAATAGCAATATCCATGTCCTAAATTTACCATACAGGCAGACCATAACTAGGTGATTACTTTTAGGCTATGGATCTGTTGTCCTTGAATCCTTTCAGGGCTGCATGTCGCTGTAAGCCATAGCTTCAGCTGTGATTGGGAATGTGGTTCTTTCTCTTTTCTATTCCCTTATCGTCTGCTCACAAAAGTAAGGCAAGTGCTTTTAAGTAGAAAGCTGCCTGTGTGCCAAGCAGTTACTGGAAGTCATTTTGTATTTTGAGCCTACCAGTTTTCAGCAGCTCTCTTGAGACAGCTCTTTTGAAGCATTTGCCTGCTGTAAGAAAGTTTTTTTGGACTGTACTTGTAATTTGCGCTGCAGCCCAAAAGGTATACAATAGCTTGACTAGACAAAAGTCGTAAACATAAATTGAAGTTATAGCAACTTTGAGAGATGAGGGTGTTACTGGAGAGCTTTTTCATCTTGCTTACTATCTATGGCTCAAAGAAAATGAAAAATTCAATCTCAGTGCTATGACAGACAATGCAAAGTACACTAAGCTCCCTAATGCTTCACTGAAAAAAGTATAGTAATTTAGTGGTAACCTCAGAGTTGTTGCTAAGGACTCACCTTGCCCTTATCAATTTTATTCATCTATGAAGAAGGGGAGCCCAACTTCAGGAAACCAGGAAGACATTTATTACTCTCTGTAGCACCTTTGTCATTTAGAGAGTTCTTAGAAGTCCTCAATCAGGAAGCTATTAATACATAGCATCTCAAAAAATTTTTCTAGAAATCAGTTGTGTAAGTATCTCTTTGCACTCTGGCTTTGGAGTATTTAGTGAAAATGAAGCATATTTCTTTTACCTTTACCGTATAGATGCAATTCAAGGAAAGGTCTGTGCAATGTGACAGCAAAGCCAACTCAAGTCTTAGGTTTTTTTTAAACTGTAGTCAGAAAAGTGGTTTGATTTAGGCATAAATACAATAAATAGTTCAGTACTATTATAAACTCCGGTTTTGTTTGGAATGCTGTATAGCGGTGTGGTGTGGATGGTGAGACACCGCTACACCTCCCCAAAAGCGTCTCTTCTCAGGAAGCCGCTTGGGTGGGCACACAAACAGGCACTCAAATCCACACACACCACCTAACTCAGCAAACGGAAGGCAGGAAGGGTCTTCTGTATAGCATTCTAGCAGGGTTTATTGTAGCTACATGCCAAAGGGATCCAGGGACAAAGACAAGGATCAACGGAGTGTCCAGGGTTAAGTATGGTGTCAGGGGCCAATGGTCTGAGGGCACTGGGTGGTGCAAGGGCAGGGCAAAGGGCAACCACCAAGAGAGAATACAAGGGCAGACAATCAGTGTTACAAAAATGGGGATACAGGGAAAGGAGAACCCTCTAGACCTGGCACACAGATGAGCAATAGAGGTGGGCAAAGCCAACAGGCCAATGGGAGAAGCAAAAGTGAGGTAGATTACCTAGTGCTGCAGAGTACCATGGGGGAAGCCTTTTTCTCTCACCCTAAATGATGAGGCATTCTCGAAGCCTATGGTAGACTCCTCCATGGCATTCCTCTGGAAGTTTCCCTGATAGACTCAAGGGCTTCCACAATGCTATTCGGTTTTTTAATAAACTTTTTCCGAAATGATTGTGGATTATACTTGATAGTTGGTTCCCATTTATAGAGTCTCTAATCCTACTCCTCATCTGTCAAATCATCTTTTTACATTAATGATCCTTGTCTTAATCTTTCCCTATAAAAAGAAATTACTCCAAGTAAGCTGGAAACTTAGCCTTGAATTTATTTTTAAGGAGGTGAAGGGAACTGGTTAACAAAGATATGATTCACCATAGAAACAGCTCAGCCAATAGTATATATGCAGTTAAATTAACTATTCTGTAGTACTTTCTTATTTGATACAGAACATAGCAACAAGATGATGGCTTGATAACAATAGCAGCTGCATGTATTTTTTTCCTTTTTTTTTGGAAAGAATGTTCTTGTGGGGAAAAAACAGATTCCCTGGAATGTTATCTCTATTACAAGTTTGATCACAAAAATTCTGTGGGTGGATACAATAGCCTAGAAATTAAATTAGAGATTTGTATAATAAATGATAGGTTTGATTTGATGTGACACTTCTAGTCTCTTACAAGTGACATAGCTCCAGGCAATAGAATAATCTCGTCCCCTTGTGAAGATAAATGTTGTGTCAGACCAAACTATTTTATCTTAAATTACAGCTTTTTTTTTTTCACCATATAAAAAGATTCATGAAAGTCTTCATTAAATAATAGTATGACCCAATTATAAGAGTACTTTGGCCAAAGTGTCTTGAAGATATTTTCTACTCTCAGGCATATGATTGATTTATGTAGGGAACTGCCATAACAGACCTGATCTGAATAAAGGAATTTTCCTTTATGCAGCATGTGGCATGATTGTGGCCGTACTGAGCTAGAAGACGCTTTCCTTATCACAATTCAACAGAAACCATCAGATAGAAATGAAGTATGATAAGAGGGATCTTGATAGCTTGACTGTCTTTCTTGCAGGCAAGAGGTTTATACTATGTGTGGCTCTTACATAACTTGATTGTGCTCAGACGATTTGTTTTCATGTTTTTGCAGAGAGAAGGAGCAAGAAAGGGAAGAACAGTTAATGGAAGACAAGAAAAGGAAAAAAGAGGATAAGAAAAAGAAAGACTCTGCTCAGAAGGTGGGTTTTGATATTTAAATTCTTTTACCCAGCTGAAATACAAACAGTATTGTTGGTAATAAGATATTAAATGGTTTGTATTTGAGCTTAAAAATTGATTGCTTAGAGTGATACTTCTTTAAAGACACTTTTTTGCATCATGTTCCTTAAAAGGAAGTGTTTAACTTGGATGTTTCTTCTCCTTAGAGTGCTATGTAAAATAAAAGAAATTTTTTGATATAAAGTATTTAAGTTACTTAATATGGCTTCTTTGGCTCTCTCTCTACACAACTGCTGCTTGTTTGGGGCATTTGTGGATTGAAGTACTGACGGGCTTTGCAATTCTTGCAGTAAAGTTGAGTAAATATTTTTTAGAGCAGGAAGATCCTTTTTTTTTTTTTTATCCTTAAGGAAGTTTATATGAAATATTTACTACTGAAGATTCAATTTATGGTTTTTGCTAAGTATTACTTGCATTTTAGATTTTCTGTAGCTAATAGCACTTCTACTGAAGTCTGCCAGTTGAAGTGTGAGTTGTTGAGAATTTTTAAGTCAGCAAAAATTGGTTCTGCTCAGAAAACGATTTTGAAACTTGGTGTATTCGAAAGTCTGTATTTCGCAAAAAAACCTGTCAGGTTGTTGTAGGAATTAACTTGACGTATGAGTTTGAGTCTCTTAGAGTCTTATCCATGCTTTTTACCAGTAAAATCCTTTCTGGGCTTCCCAGTATAAGATAGGTTGTAACCAGCCTGGGGCAAGTCCAGCAAAATGCCTTTAAGATGACTAAGGAAGATCTGGCAAATGAGGAGAGGCTGGGAGCATTATGACTGTTCCTCCTGGAGGAGAGGAGGCTTGGGGGATCTCATCAATGTATATTAATACTGTGGGGAAGGGAGTAAAAAGATGGAGGCAGACTCTTCTCCGTGGTGCCCAGTGGCAAAGCATAAGGCATTATATACATATTGAAAGTCTACCTAGTCATAAAAAGGCTCCTTGTGTGTGTGTGTGGCTGTGCAGCCACTGGAACAGGTTTCCCAGAGGGGTTGTGGTGACTCGGTCTTTAAATGCTCAAAACTGAGTTTCTCATGGTCCTGTGCAATCCAGTTTTGATGATCTTGTCTTGAATTGAGGAGCCTCTTGGGGCCAGTTGGAGGACAGGGGGTGGGAGCTGTGGGTTAGATTTCCAGAGGCTGTCCTTTCCAATGTCAATGATTATGTGAAACTAGGAGCAAAAGGCTTTCCTTTCTTCTAGTAGTCTGTTTTTCAGTTGCTTCAGTAACAGGTGATGAAAGATCACAGTGTTTACTCTTACATTCTGTGATTTTCTGCTGAGAATGGACAGCACCAACTTCAGTTAAGTTTTGGCTTATCTGGGGTCTTTTTAATCTTTTTCACCAATTTGCATCTATCAGTTTAAACTGGGTGCAGGTAAATGTGTGTCAGTTGTCTTCATCCAGTCAATACATCCCCAGATAACAGCACAAAAGAGCAATTGCTACAGATAAAGGTCTCTCCAGTGTCTTTGTGCCTCGGTGTTGGTGCTGTTTATTGTTCAAGTACAAAAAATGTCTGTAGAAACCAGAAAGAGCAGACTCTTATGAATAAAAAGTAGAGACATTAGGAAAATGTGCTGAAATTCAGTGGTAAAAGGGAAACTTGAAAAGGCTGTACCAATCATCTTCATAACAGTACTGTGTTTGCTGAGGAATTGGTGCTTTGAATACAAGAGATTTGCCAGCTTTCCTCTGCGGTCTCACATCTACTAAGTTGTTCCATACATGTTCTGACATACTCTTAGGAAGGGTAAAGACTAAGTAATTTAATCTCCTAGAGGCCAAACGTCACAGTAATTGTTGGTGATGGCTAACAACAGCACAGCAGGCAGCCAAATGGACAAAGCATAAATGTGTGTGTTCATTCTTAGTGACTGTGGAGGTGTTCACCAAATAAGCAGCAAAGATTTCAGGGTACCATTTTCAAATTTAAGTTTGTTTACCATGAAACAGTTGTTCTGTCTGGATCATCTGACACTTGAAAAATAAAACTAAAAAAAAAAAAAAATTCACTTGAAGCGAGGTTATACAAGCAAGTTCACAGCTTAAATGTAGCTGTGGTTGGTATCCAGTGGGCTGTTTGTTAGCTTGTCAGTGGGCTGAGATTTATTCCATCTTCCCATTCACTGTGTCTGCTCCCACCCTGCCAGTGTTCATAGGTTGCCCACAGAGAGATGACAACTGTAAATCTGAGACACTGTCACATTTTTTTCAGCTTTTGAGTATTGGGCAAAAACAATTACAAAACCAGATCATTTTGAGTACGAGAGAGAGACATTACAGGCAGAAGGTTTTTTGGTTGGTTGGGGTTTTTTTTTGTCTAAAATAATTTGTGTTTATCATGTAGAATTTTTCAAGGATTCAGTAAAATGTTTTTTTTATCCCAGCAGACAAGTTACTAATTTACTAAATGTGTCTACTGTTTACTATAGTAAACTTATCAGCATTACCAAATAGTATTAATTAATATTTTTCCTCTTTTCCTGTAGTAGTCAAGCATCAGAGTCAATTAAGTGTGTAACAGAATTTTTAACTGTTACAGAAGAAGCTATAATTTGATGCATACAGGATTTTTCCGAAGTGAAGTTGAAAATTGGTGTCTGGCTTGTTACAGACACAGTTTTGGTGCAGATACATTTTTATTGTTCTTGAGACTTTGGCATAATGTATGTCTGTGAGGTTACAATGCTTAAGATTTTGTATTTTAGTGAATGCTCCACTTTGCATATTGCAATTTTCATCTTTCCGAAGTAAATGATGCCATAGCAATTTAGTGCAGTTTGTCTTTTTATTCTTTACCATACAAAGGAGTTCTGGCTTGGTTAGTTTCAACAATAAACTGTTTTTTACTTGTGCTTTCATTATTCTATGCTGTTGCTGTGTGCTTTCCAGAAATATGGACTAGTTCAGCAATTTCTTTTAAGAATAGGTGTCATAGAACCTGACACAGGATGATCTTTAGGGTTTTTTTCATTATTGTGTAGTGGAACTCATGATAGATAGGTTCAAAAAATGCTACAATGCACATGATTCCAGAGGCTATACCAGTGATGTGTTTGTCTCTACTGTAGCTTGAAATCTGCTATGCTGAAACGATGTAGGATACAGCAAATCCCATATTGAGCATGTAGGCCAGTGTGAATGCTCATTTCAGTCATTGACTTCTTGTTCAGTTCAGTAGATTTACCTTATAGGTGTTGCTGGTACTTTTTGTAAGTGTGGAAATGAATCCAGTAAGGTTTAGAATTACTTTTCCTTGGAGGAGATGTTCTGGGAAAAGGTGAAAGAGGAAGATGGCAGAGAGACAGACTACTGTGGTTACTTCAGGCCCCAACAGTCTACCGTAAGGATACTCTCACAGAAGGAAGGCTTTCTTTAACTGAAATATTTCACCTCCAAAATCTGAGAGAACTGTAATGCTATAGCACATGTTTATTTGTGCTTTGGAAGCCCATGTTTGGCATGAGGAGGAGGATTGAGTACTTAAAATCGTGAGTGAACTATGATTGTTTCTGCCACGGACTTCTCCATCAGGCAGAGTTATTACAGGAGTTGAAGTACTTTCAAAAACCTTGTGTATATATGTGTGTATGTGTAACTAGGAATACTATTTAGACTTGTAGCTCATCGGTTGTTTTCATTCAACAACAAATTCTGTTCTTGTGCTAATATATCAAGGTTGTGATTTAGCACAACATGTTCAATGTCTGTTTTGTGCTGCTTAAAACTCTATTTACATTCTTGCTCTTAATTTGCAGGTCACAGATCAAAAAACCAAAGGTAAGCATCTTTGATCCTAAGGAGTAGTTTTATTGACTTGAGCCAAGATTCAGATCTTGATCAAAACTGTTAGAAAAGGAAGGGGACTTATGAGTGAAGTTGAAATACTGAATATGAGTATTCAGAAGAAATAAGTTGAGGTGATTAAAATGGAGAAGCTACAGCTATTCTGCAGATGTGTTATCACCATCTAAATACTTGAAGAAAGAATGAGGACTGTGGATGAGAAGTTAGCTGAAATACTCAGTTCTCTGTTCTACAACAGTTTCAGACGAATAACCAAGACTGAAAAACCTTTAGAATGGGAATGAAAGACAGCAAAAGTACTGCTTATAGTAAGGTACCAAAAATGAATGAAAATTACTTGGGTTTGGAAACTTAAATTTAGGCACATATAAAAGTTTGGTAAAGAAGACAGGGCTGATGACTGAGCATCTTGAAAGTTGAACTAAATAACTGTTGTAAAAATATATTTAATCTTGTTTTGTGTATCAGTTTTTGATAAATTTTGGGGGGAAAGTGTCATTTGTTAAAGGAAATGACTAAAATAGTAACTTGATTTTACGGCCACTGCTTATTCCTGCTTCTTTACATTGTTTTTGGTTGTTGAGAAGGTGGAAGCTGCACAGTATTTCAGAGATTAAATAACAAAAGCAAAGAGTCACAGTGAGTTCTTGTAGCTAACACCGGTTTAAGTGGAAAACCTTCTGATTTTCATACTTCCTGTTTTTCAGTGCCCGACGTGACGAAACCAAGTTTAAGCCAACCAGTGGCTGCCAGCCCAATTGGCAACTCTCCATTGCCACCAGTCAATGGTGGCAACAATGCCAAAAGGGTGGCAGTGCCGAACGGACAACCGCCAAGCGCCGCCCGCTACATGCCTCGGGAGGTGCCGCCGCGATTCCGTTGCCAGCAGGACCACAAAGTGTTATTGAAACGTGGGCAGCCCCCTCCACCATCCTGCATGCTCCTTGGGGGTGGAGCAGGGCCTCCCTCCCCAGCAGCACCAGGAGCAAACCCAAATAACGCACAACCAGTGACAGGAGCACTGCTGCAGAGTGACAGTGGGACTGCAACAGGCAAGTGATGATAAGAAATAATATTAAATGAACCTGTTGGTACGTGGCAGAAAAGGAATGGCTGAAATCGTACGTAAACCTGTCATTATATAACAAAGCTTAGGTGGCTTTTGGGGAGCTTCTACTCCTTCAGTATACAGGCTTCTGTTGGCAGCAATGGATATAATTTTTACTGCTAGATGGAATAAGAGGTTTAATTTTTTTCAAGTACGTTTTGAGTGGTTTTAATTGGTTGCCGAAATGCTCTGCAGCACACGAGGCATAAACAAACAGCATTTTATGGTTGTCACTGAGTAGTTCCTAATGGCTCTTCAGGTTTCTTTGACATGAATTTCCTGTCTTGTCACATTTTTGTATCATCTCATAAAGCAGGTGTGTAGATGCCAGGTCTGCAAAGGGCAGGTGTCTGTCACATCTTGTCTGGATGAATCAGAAAGATGACCTGTTGCTCCTCACTTTTTGTTTGTTTGTTTGGAGTAATCTTATTTTTTGTACTTAGATAAGCCTTTTTGTACAAGTGATGACTGTTCTGTTTTTACTTTCCATTCATTTTGTATTCCAGAAGATAAATTGATTTTAGGGTTGTTTGGTGAGCATGGGGAAGTTATGGCTGCTCCTGAATTTTTGAGACCCTTGGTGAATTACAGTAGCTGTAATACTCCTTCTTTAATCATAACAGTAGAACAAAAAAAGTTCCACTCAAAATATCTGCCTTCTAAAGAAACATTTAGGTGACCTGAAAAGTCAAGGACAGCTTCAATTCTAACAATAAGGATGATTTAAAAAAGAAATATTAAATACTTGAAAGTCAAAAAGAAGGAAATAACAATACCAGTATGTCTGAGTTTTCTTTGAAAATCGTGCCAGATCAATGGGATGGTGAATATTTTACCATCATGGAAGTCATAAACTTTTCTAATTCTCTGTGGTTTAGAATTAAGAACAGAGGTGACTTGTATAGAACCAAGTGAGCTAGGTAGGATGGCTGTCCTTATTAAGTAGGATTCTGGGAAAATTAATAATTCCGTTTGTTTTGTGGTTTCACTGTTTGAATTTGTTTGTAGCAAAGCTTTGTTTGGCAGAGTATTTATCTTGTCTTTGATAATTGCTGTTTAATAAAAGAGAAAGTGAATGTCAAACTAAAGTGACAGAATTTTAACTCAGTTTAAAAACAGATGTCTTGGAGATAGCTTATTTTGATAAAACACCTGAAACAAAATAAGCCCTGAAGTATACGGTTGCTATATAAAATCCTAGCACTGATATGCCTTCACAGTTATTGTAGTAGTCTGACCAAGGAAAAATTGTGGTAGTGAAGCATTCTAAAAGTTTTCCAAGTTTCTCATGAGCAACTTTTTTTTGCTGTTGGGTGTGCGATATGAGGACCATTTTGAAGTATTTTGAGAGACTCCTTAAGTTGTATGTAATTATTTGACACTTTATATTTGTTTTTCTGAGGTTGAAATTTGGTATTACAAATTCTCATATTTTTACACTTCATTTAATGGTGCATTAGCTACTAAGAGGTTACTTACACGACTGTATTAGCCAGTGGTTAGTTGCATTATCCTCATGTAAGTCAAGAGTGCCAGGAAAGATACAGGTCCTTGAGACCTGCCTTACCCCATCCATTTTTCTGCACCATAATGAGTTAACTGGGCTGGGGAGCTGACTTGTATTAAAATTAAATCAGGTTGTCTTTTAAAGCTGATTTCAATCTGGATTACTTACACCCATTCACCTAACTGAATATCAGTGAGAACATACGTGCTAGCATGTGAGAGTAGGTGTGCCAGGGGAGTGGGAATGAGCTGGGTGAACAAGAGAGAGACCAGGGCTGTCTTTAGATGCTCCATCAAAGTGCTTATGGAGGTGCAGTTATGTGTCTTGTACATCGTTCATCCCACCTCAGATCTGGCTGTTGGCAAACTGAACTTCAGTTTTGGCCCGATTGGGTTGAGCATATATGCACTGATATTGTGGTTAAATTCATGCCGCATGAAAGAAAACAAAACTAGGTTTCCAGTGGGGACGATCATGCAGCTTACCTACTTGCTCACGTTCTTACAGTCAGCAGATGGTCGTCGGTGGTGTTGGTGAGGATTTAATATTAAAAGTCAATACATAATCCTTCTTCACATAGACCTTTGGATTGAAATCCTTCTGGCAAAACTGAAAGATGGCACCAAGTATGCTATTGTCTCATACCAATGCAGGGGACTGAGATGATGGGAGTTCTATGTAAATTTTTCCAATACCAATGATAATTCAGGACATACAAGACAGTTTTGGACAAAAAAGGTTTAAATTTTGTTGGTCAAAGTCTTTCAATAGTTATGATTATTGCCACTGTCAAATACAGCAAGGGAAGGCTGGTTTCATAAAACAGTCCATTAAATTGTGTCTTAGCATGCTATATGTGAACAAGCACACCTGTCTTAATACTTTTGGAATGTCTTCACAGAAATTAAATGTTCCATCAAAGTCACTGATTTGAAGATCTTGTCCAGAGCTGCCTGCCTATGCATCATTCATTGGCTGAACCATTTCTAAGTTCAAAACCTTGCAACCTTGCAGTCTTTTGAGCTTGTCATTGTCTGTCCTCCTTAAGCTCTTCCTGAGATCTGTCTAATCAGAAAGTTTTTTAACTGGAAGGGGAAAAAAAGGGTTACTCTATGCTAAAAAGATAGATGGTTAAAAATATCAGTGGAGTCATACTTCCTTGCTATTGTTCAGTTTGCATTTGAGTCTAAAGGAACAGAATGCCCTTGGGAACCGCTTCATCTTTTGGATCTCAATGGGTGGGATTTAGTGATTGAAGACAAATTACTGTTTATCTATATTCAAAGCTTACAAGGGAGTTCTAACCTTGCTGTAAAGTCTGGATCCTCATTGGTGGCACTCAGTGGAGGGGGATCCAGGAGGCACTCATTGGATGTTCATTGTTTAAGCTACTGAACTGAAAGTCTCAGACTGGTACTGAAAGCTGATTTTATTTTCTATTGAAAGTATTAGCAACCAGAAATTGTGGTCTTTACTTTGGAATATATAACATAGGAATTGAGGCTGGGAGGGGAGTTACCCTTTTTTAAGTTGTTAGCCTTATTTTCAAGGAAGCTGTCATATGAGCCAGTACTGGTATAACAGTATATATTCACTTATGATTACAGCTGCAACTGTTACAATGGAATTTATGCTCTGCAAAGTAAGTGGGATAGCTGATGTCAAAAAATCTGATGTTCTATGCTTGTAAATAATATGGATTACTAATGACCTTTTTTGGGTGTTTTGGGTTTTTATTTTCCTTAGATTCAGCAATTGGAGGTGCTGCTGCTTCAAATTATGCAAATTCCACTTGGAGTTCTGGAGCCTCCTCCAACAGCAGCACCAACGCCAACCCAACTCACATCTGGGACAAGGTGATTGTAGACGGGTCTGACATGGAAGAGTGGCCTTGTATTGCCAGCAAAGATGCTGAGTCTTCTTCCGAAAACACCACCGATAACAACAGTGCCTCAAACCCTGGCTTGGAGAAGAATGCTCTGCCAGGAAGCACCATTAGTAACAAAGGAAAAGGAAGCCAGTGCCAATCTGGAAGCACTGGAAACGAATGTAATCTTGGGGCCTGGAAATCTGATTCCAAGGCTAAATCTGTTCAATCTTCCAACCCTGCTGCCGAGAGTAACAATGGACTAAGTAATTGGAGGAACTTGAGTGGACAAGACAGAATCAGTCCTGGTTCTGGCTTTAGCAACTTTAACCCAAATAGCAACCCATCTGCTTGGCCAGCACTGGTTCAAGAGGGCAATTCTAGGAAAGGATCTCCGGAATCTGATAGTGGTAGCTCCAATGCACAGATTAGCACAGTAGGTCAGACCTCTAGGGAACAGCAGTCAAAGATGGAAAATGCGGGTGTTAACTTTGTCTCTGGCAGAGAACAGACTCAAATTCATAACACTGATGGACCAAAAAATGGAAACACTAACTCCTTGAATTTAAGTTCACCAAACCCTATGGAGAATAAGGGAATTCCCTTTGAAATGGGCTTGGGGAACCCTTCCAGGAACACTGACACCCCTTCTCAGAGCACTGGAGAAAGAAAGATGGGGAGTCTTGGATCTTGGGGTACAGCTAGGGGGTCTTCTGGAACTGACACAGTCTCTGGGCAGAGCAATTCTGGAAACCATGGGAACAATGGAAAGGATAGAGAAGACTCCTGGAAAGGAGCTTCTGTTCAAAAACCTAATCGGTCAAGAAGTGATTCTTGGGATAACAATAACCAGTCTACGGGTGGTGGGTCTTGGAACTTTGGCCCTCAGCATGCAAATGAAAGCAAATGGGGTGAAGGGAACAAATTAACATCTGGAGTCTCTCAGGGAGAATGGAAACAGCTGTCTGGGTCTGATGAACTGAAGATTGGAGAGTGGACTGGTCCAAACCAACCAAATTCTAGCACTGGAGCATGGGACAATCAAAAAGGCCACCCTCTTCCTGAAAACCAAGGCAATTCCCAGGCTCCCTGTTGGGGAAGATCTTCCAGCTCTGCGGGAAGTGAGGTCGGAGGTCAAAGCACTGGAAGCAACCACAAAGCAGGAAGTAGTGACAGTCACAATTCTGGACGCCGATCATACAGGCCTACGCATCCTGATTGCCAGGCAGTCCTGCAGACTTTGCTGAGCAGGACTGACTTGGACCCTCGAGTGCTTTCAAACACCGGCTGGGGCCAGACTCAAATAAAGCAAGATACTGTGTGGGATATTGAAGAGATGCCAAGGCCCGAGGGGAAGTCTGATAAAGGAACTGAGGGGTGGGAGAGCTCTGCCACACAGACAAAGAACTCAGGGGGCTGGGGCGATGTACCCAGCCAAAGCAATCAAAACAAGTCTGGATGGGGTGAGCTCTCAACCCCAACAGAGTGGAAGGACCCCAAAAACACTGGAGGATGGAATGACTATAAGAACTCCAATTCCTCTAATTGGGGAGGAGGAAGGCAAGAAGAAAAATCATCATCCTCTTGGAATGACAGCTCTAGTAAGGATCAGGGGTGGGGTGGACGGCAAACTAATCAAGGATGGTCTTCTGGAAAGAATGGCTGGGGAGAGGAAGTTGACCAAACAAAAAACAGTAACTGGGAAAGTGCAGGAAACAAGCCAGTGTCTGGTTGGGGTGAAGGTGGGCAAAATGAGATTGGAACTTGGGGTAATGGTGCAAATACAAGCTCTGCTTCAAAGGGTGGGTGGGACGATTGTAAAAGAACTTCAACATGGAACGAGACGGGTCGACAGCCCAACTCCTGGAACAAGCAGCAGCAACAGCACCAGCAGCAACAGCAGGAGTCTTCTGGTTCCTGGGGTCCACCACCCCAAACTCCAAGTAATGGGCGGCCTCCAAACCCAAACTGGAACAGCGGACCACAGTCAGCTGCCCCCAAAGAGGAGGAGCCTAGTGGCTGGGAGGAACCTTCTCCACAGTCCATCAGTCGAAAAATGGATATTGATGATGGCACCTCAGCGTGGGGAGATCCTAGCAGTTATAACTACAAGAATGTGAATCTGTGGGACAAGAACTCACAAGGAGGACAGGCCCCACGGGAGCAGAGCCTGCCTACTCCAATGACTAGCAAATCACAAGCATCAGGTACTAGTCTCGTTCCTTTCTTCAGCAAGCTCCTATGTATGACTGTAACCTTAATGCGTAGGAGAGATGCTTGTAGCCTCCAATTCCTGGTAGTTTTATTCTACTAAAAACCCAGTTTCTTATTTGAATATTTTGTTCTGTATTTAAAGTGTCTTTAAAATTTGAATCCATCCGTCCTCTTCTTGTTGTGTTTCAGTAACTGTGATCTGAGTAGTGGTCACCTTGCCAGGAAAAGATGATGCTTGTTAGCTGACAGCTCTGCATATTCAGTTTGAGCTCTGAAGAACAGGTTGAATTACAGAATCAAAAACCTTTAAGACTGAGTCCAGCAATAAACGTAGTAAGCCCATCACTGCTTAGTCCATGGCTAAACTGTGTTCCTCAGTGCAACTTCTGCAGGTCTTCTACATAACTCTAGGGATGGTGACTCAACCTCTTCCCTGGGCAGCCTGTTCCTGTGCTAGACAGTCCTTTTGGTGAAAAGTTTTTCCTAATATCCATTTGAAACCTGCCCTGGTACAACTTGAGGCCATTTTCTCTTGTTCTATTTCTTGTTACTTGGGAAAAGAGCCCCGAACATGGCTACAGCCTGCTTTCACATAGTTATAGAGAGCAGTAAGGTCTCCCCTGAGCTTCCATTTCTCTGGACTAAATAGCATTTTTTATATTTAATTATTAGAGAAATGGGGAGAAAAATCTTTACTTACTTTTAGTCAAAAACCTTTTGCTATGAAACGCCTCGTTAACACTTGAAATTGAGTATGTGACAGTGTTTTAGTCAAGTTTGTCTTTGCTGTATGATAAACAATACTTGGAAATATGTTTTCTTCTTTGGAATAAAGACAAGAAAAAGTTCAATAGCCGGGAAATGTATTAAGAAATTATTATGTAATCTTTTCCTCTGACTCAAAGACACTTTAAAGAATGCTGTCTTGGTTTAATACGGGCTGCAAATACATGCTTTCCCGAGTATATAAAACCCCCTGAGTTAAATGCTTGTAATTAGTCACAAAAGTTCACAGATAGGAGGACAGTATTAGATATGGGGTTCATGTTTAACCTGGGAGAAGACTATTACTCACCATAGCATTCTCTTCCTTTCATCCCTGGAGGTCAGTGCCCGCTCTGAATTTGTTATGAATGATTGTCAATTCTGTTGCACCCATGCTACTGAGAACCTCAAGTTCTCAACAAGAAGAATGAAGCAGTAGATTAATGACATGGTGCTGCACTGCAGTACACAGTTCATTGTCTAAATGGTCTGTAATGAAACCTCTTTCTCCTTTGTGCAGTCTGGAGCAAAAGCACTCCACCTGCTCCAGATAATGGTACGTCCGCCTGGGGTGAGCCAAATGAAACCAGTCCTGGGTGGGGTGAAGTAGATGATACAGGAGCATCGACTACAGGCTGGGGGAATGCAGCTTCCAACGCCCCAAATGCCATGAAATCTAGTGAGTATAGGCCAAATACCAGTTTCTTTGCAATTGCCTCGGAGATTTTTTTGTTTGGCCTTTTGACGTAGGTCGCCTGTGGAGGAATTGTTATCTGAGGCCTAAAAGCAGTGTTGAATGTTTTTATAGGCTTTTGATGGATGAGCATTAAGTATTCATAAATGACTGAAATGACTTTGTCTTTTAAGGTAGTTAAAAAGTTCCTAACTAAGCAATTAAATGAGCAGCTCTGATTCTGGAAATGCTGAACACAGTAAGGAAATGCGTATTTTTCTCTTTTTCTCTGGCTGGATTCTTGTTACATGGTAAGTCACTTTTTCTGATCATAGCAGGATAAGGCATGCACAGCACTGATAAATTTCACTGTGGAGGCCATTACATGGTTATCTGTGGTTTGATAATGCAACTTGGCTTTGAATGGATTTTTTTAATTGTATAAGTGAGAAAAATTGTAGCTCTTAAGAACTGCACTTTGTAGTAGAACCTAAATGCCTACCACAGTGTCTTTCATGAATGAAATGTTGAAATATTTTGAAAATTTACTTCAAAGTTTAAATTTTGCTATATTAAGAGTTTTTGTGGATATTATTCTTGATGATGTAAGTAGTTTGTATATTTTTTCCTCTTTTTAAGGAAAAAACAACAAACAAAAGCAATGTTATTGCCAAAGTCAGTAACGTTTGGATGTGAAGTTTCCCCTAGGAACTGCTGATGATTACACAAGTGTTACTGAAATTGACTTTGACCACTGTAAAACTGTTTCCAGCCCAGAACTTGCTTTTGCAACATGTAATTGTTTGAAATTAATTGCTGTGTAGATAGTTTGCTTTTGGGTCATTGTCTCTTCCTGCCACCCCAATTAAATAATTTGGCCATTTCTGAAACAAAAAAAAAAGCTTTGCTTCCTTAGTGTTATTATTGTGGCAGGCTTTTGTGGATAACAGGCTTCCCACGCCTGCTGCACAGACCTGGCATTTTGAGGATGCTAAGCTGATTTTAGATGGATGTATTCTTTTATCTATAAGACACCTAAATATGGCCAAAATAAGAACTTCTGAAATTGATCCGTTGAAAATTCAGTTGATTTGTTAATGCTTAATACAGTCTTTTAAGACTATATGTGGTCACTGTCTTACCATAACTGGTCTGTATGTGTGCCATAACCAAAGAACTGCAAGCTATATACATGCTGTTCTGTATGTGAGCTGCCCCCAGGTCTAGAGCAAAATCTAGGGACAATCATCCAGCCATGATTGGAAAAGGAAAAAAGAAATCAGTTTGGAGCCAAAGAAGGAAGCATAGATCAGTGTCTACCTGTTGAAAGATTTACGTAGTTCTGCCAGCATTGCATAAGAATATTCTGGCAGAAAGAGGAGAATAAATTCAGTTTTCTGTAAAAATCTTCTTTTTTTTCTTTAATTTTGAAAATTTCATTTGTGTTCTATAGCTGTTGGTACCTCCTTATTCAACAAATGCAAAAAATTAAGCCAGCGTCATACAGACAAGTCATCTTTACATCACTGTCCTGATTCACGTTCAAGAATCCAAGAGAGTTGTTAGTGCAGAAAAATAATCTATAGTCATGGAGTTAAAACCAGTATCATAGTATGTATTTAAGCACTGTTACCAGAAATAAATTAAAGCTGCAGGGTCTACCCAGTATAATATTTCCAGATTGTGTTATTGACTCTGCAGTCATAATACTTAAATGTAGCCTTTTCTGCGTAAGTAGTGCAATTAAGGGGTCAATAGGTGGATTTTTTTGCACTTGGACCAGTATGTTTCATAAGCAGCCCTCAGTTTTAGTACCTAGTTGAACAGACTTTATTAAGCTGTTTCCTGTGAAGTATATGAGGGTTTATTTATGATGCATTTTAAGGTATCTTTTGAACCACCATAAAATGCTGCTGTACTTATTTCCAGTATGATCGGGGTATAGATCCCCAATTCCCGACTTTTTTTACATTCAGACTTTCTGCTATGTATGTTGATGTCCTTATTCCTGATTTCAACATTCAACCCCAGACAATTAAAAAATCAGTTATTAGAAAGGAGATAATGATGATGGTGGAAATCTTGTTTAAAGTAGATAAATACTAAATTAACCAATAGGGGAATAAATGTGCAGAATGAAGAGTTACAGCAGGAAGAACAATTGGATAGTAGACAGGATGAGGACTTGGACTCCTGATGGCTTGTCAGTAAAGGTTAGAATTCCAATTTGTGTGACAATGCTAGAGAGTAACAGCAAGAAAAGAAGCCAAAGGGGAAAAGTCTGAATTGATACAGTGAAGGGGTTGTAGCTTTCTGATGTACTCCAACAGCTCTGCTAGTCTCTTTAGTAACATTGTTAGGAGTAGAATTTGTAGTAGAGGGGTTGTTTGTTCGGTGGCTTTTTTGCATTAAACTACTTTTGGTGTTGTTTGTACCAGAGAACAATGTCAGGTCCTTGCCTTCAGATTCTACTTAGTTGTTCCTGAAAGCTGTTTGTTTCTGTAATTTTGTGGAAAAGTGTAGGGCAAGAGGAATGTTAAATGTGCCTTGAAGGTTTTCATTTGCACTTGAAAATAATAGATTGTCTTTTAAATGCAGCTTTATCGGTATAAGATGTCCCTATTGCTATTATATCTTTAAAGGTTTGACATTTCTTTTAAAAGAGTTGCAAAACATGACATGCAAACATGTCACCAAAACTCTTGGGTTTTAGGATTCATGCACCATGTTAGAGTGAAGACACATTTTCTTACTTTGTTGTTTTTTTTTTTAGTTCCTTTGGGTTTCAGATTATCTCAGCTAATGTTGCAGTGTCTCATCACCAGCTGCATGGTATTGTAGACAGCTTTTGAGCTTTGTTTTTTCTTAAGGTTCTAAATCTATGCAAGATGGCTGGGGAGAGAGTGATGGGCCAGTGACAGGAACACGTCATTCCAGCTGGGAAGAGGAGGAAGAGGGAGGAGTCTGGAACACAACAGGCTCTCAGGGAAGCAGTTCCTCCCACAACTCTACAAGCTGGGGGCAAGGAGGAAAGAAAACACAAATGAAGGTAAAATGCTTGAATGATTCATTACTACTGTGTTGTCTGAAAACAGTCTGACTGATACGTTAAAGCATTATGTAGTTATTTTTTTAAGAAGGTTTTGCAGAGTTATGGAAGGGTACGTCTTAAACTAGTCTAAAAGATGAGAGGTTTTCAGATTTGTTTTAATATGTTACACCTGTTATCACGAATAAATCTTCCAGTATGTGTCAAATTCTTTTGGTTTGTAAACTGCACAGCCATTACTAAATGAAAATAAGTATCCCAAGGCTATTTCTCTTCTCTTGCTGGCACATCTTTTTGTTAGGCTGCTGCTGTTGTTCTTGCCTTGACTGCTGAAGTTCAGATTCCACAGTTACTTTGGCACATAAACTTCTTATTTCTAACAAAAAAAGTCTGAATTATGTTAGTTGTTGTTGACATTTGGTCTCAGACAGGAGCAGGAGCTTGGCTGTAGTCCTGAGTAAATTTCTTTCTGAGATTTGTTTGCATTGAAGTTCTTTAGTACAATAACACTTGTTACTGTATTAATATTAGAAGGACTATGCTGTGTCTGCTTCTCATGAAGTAGGTAGGGCAGACTCAAAAGGCAAGGCAGTGCAGTTTCCTGAGATGTGGAGATACTGTTGTGATATGGTAGGGAGTTGTACAATTCCTGTTTTGCAGAAATTATGCTCAGGGACTTTTTTCTCACTTAAAGCTTTTTTATTTTAACTACCGAAACAACTACAGTTTTTTTCATTGTTGACCTGGGCTAGTATTGGTTTTGATGATCTGTAAATTACTCTAAGGTGAAAGAGACACCCTGGTCAGCACAGTGCCTGTCCAAAAGAGACATCATGCTAAATGGAAGAAGGGCAAGGAAGAAATCTGCCTCTGTATGCACTGGATTAAAGAATGTATTAAACTGTTACAGGTGAAAAAATAAATAATTTTCATAAAGCTTTCCAGATTGCAGAATGAAACAGAAAGTGTGATAAACATTCTACATGACAACATTCAACCAGTTTAGAGTACCTTAGTGAGCAGTTGTACAGGACACAATATTTGGTAAATATTTCCAAACATGTAAATACTTCAAGTAATTTTTTCAAGAGATTAATTTCTCTGATACCAGAATTTTGATTTTAAACATGCACCTCTCAAGGATAAAAGAGAGTTTAAGAAATCAAGAGGTTTTATAAAAATATTTTTGTCTCTTTTTTTTCAGTGTTCATTAAAAGGAGGAAATAGTGATTCATGGATGAACCCTTTATCCAAACAGTTTTCAAATATGGGCTTGCTAGTAAGTAAATTTTTTTTAAAAGGAAGTCCAACTTAGTGAGAAAGCTATAAGCTTTAAATAAGTCAAAAGATCAACTTTCACAGTTATTTATCTGCATTTGTGATGCTGGGATGTTGATAATGATGCCTGTACTAGCTAGCTTAGAATGGCTTCTCAGAAAAACCCAAATCTACTTTGATTCCTAAAGTTACTTAATGATAAATCCTGCTCTGAGGTTGCAGTTTCCTTGCAAGTAATAGATTTGAGAGGGGGATATGTGTTTTCTTATTTTGTTTGTTTGGTTTTGGGGCAGGAGGATTGTTGCTTTTTGGTGTGTGGTGTTTTTTTGTTGCTTTGAGTTTGGGTTTTTTAAATTTTATTTTCATAACATGCCGTTTAGAGCACTCAGGATAGAGGCTCCTGCCTATATGTCAGATGTCTGTGATAAGTCCAAGGTATTCATTCTGAATCTCAGCCACCAATCAGAAAAGGAGATTTACAGCTCTGTGTCTGTCTTGGCTGAATTTACATTTGAAGTACAGCAGGGTCTTTTTAGAACAACAATGGCTCACTATGGATCCATAAGTAAAGATTGTTTGGTAAAGTGAATAAATATCACATCATTGAGAAAATGACAGGACTGTAGGGAAGGATTTAAAAAGTAATTATATGTAATTTTTTTTAGGAACTTCTGACAAGCTAATTTGTAAAATATTTTGCAGAATATTGTGCCAGTAGTTATCCTGTGAAGCAGGAATACTTTGTAATGCTGGCTAGTGGAAAATAACAATATGGAGTTCGTTTGAGAAGTCCCGGGCTGCACAAGCTGTCACTGACATGCTTAGGATTATTTTGCAATATCATTTGCCTCCCAAGCTCTAATTCAATTTGCTGGAAAGTACATGCTTCTGAAAGCTGTAGGAACACCCTGTCCCAGACTGCCAACTGAAGAATCCCATGGCAGCATGTTTCAAGATTTGATGGCAAGACAGGTCATGAGGATGAGCTATCATTTTGGCCACTATTTTTCAATGTTTTGTCACTCAACCAGTGGAACACGAGGCTAGAGCTTCATTTATGGAGCAGCTTTGTGTCCGTCGTTCTCCATCACTGCATTTGCCTGTCCGGGTAAACTTGCCACACACAGCATTAGGGGGTTGAGGCAAGTTGTGTCCAGGGTGATATCTGAAACTCCTGTGTTCAGTTTTAGTTTAAAGTAAAACTTCGCTTATCACAAGCATGTTCTTCCTGCGTTCCACCTTGCTGAAATATTTCTCAGCATTGAATAGAAGTCAGAACTGAATTGTGGTGTTTGTTTTTTTTTCCCCAGAGTCAAACTGACGACATTCCAGGCAGTAAGATGGACTTATCTGTAGGTGCGTATATTTTAATTTTGATGCATTTGAAATGTGAGATCATGTGCAGTATTTTTATAAGGATGACATACTGTACTCTGGAAGGGTTTGATCCTTGTTTTAGCACTCCTCATACTGTTAGGGTAGAGTAAAAAGCATCCTCTGCCTTGTCTGTAAGCTTTGACTCTGGTATTCAAGATTGGGATGTATAACTCTACAGAGCACAGCTATAACTTGGGGCAGAGACATCTTTTAAGACTGTTTTAATCTTTTAAGTTTGTATTCATCGTCACTGTTGTAAGTAGGTGAAAATCTTTTACATTTGGTAGAGAAGTACTGTTTACTGTTTATGCTAGTAGGACATCCCATTTATTACAGCTTCCTGGAGGTGATGTAAGGAGAGAAAAATTGTCTTTTATCATTGAATTCTTCGGTTGCATGCCTCAAGGTATTACAAATTACTTTTCAGTAGAGCTAGATTTTATGTTCTGGATAGGCTGACCACAACTGCTATGCAGCTTAGGCATCATGGGCTGTGTGGTACCAAAGGCAGAGCTGTGGTAGTCAAGACTTACTTGCATCTAATACCAGGTCTGGATTTGGTATTCTAATACAATCCAGATAGATGCAGTTGTCTCTCAGCTTAGAATCCATTGCATTCTTGAATTTCTATAGGATTCAGTTTCTCATTTTTCCCAAAATTGCTGTCTTCCTCTGAAGTAGTTAAGGCTCTCAGTAAGAGATGATAAAAATGTTTGTTTATATGGTATGACACAGTTTTGCAAAAGGTAACAATTCTTCGATCTCTCCAGTTTGGCCTCATGCATCCTCTCTAGAATTCAAGCTCTGGTTCTATCATGCTTCTCTAAAGAATGTCTAGGTGGAGATCAGTCATCTTCATGGCTGTTCAGTTCTCACCTACCGTCAAATGCTGCTGATAAAAAACAGTTCTAAGCATATACAAAAGAAGAGGTTGGTAGCCTGGATTATGTTAATTATAGTTCTGTTAGTTCTTTATCCCAAATTAAGAATCCTTTAGAACTTTGAAGGACCCTACGGCCATCAGAGCTTCTGAGGATGTGATTGCTGCTCAGAATACCCTGTGAAAGGGTGCAGAAAGGCTGCATCTTTTACCTTGACGTGTTACACTTCTTTTAGTGTGCCCGTAAATGGTGGCATCCCTTGATCTTAGAGCGCTTTATTATGGCCTATATTCTGTTTCAAAGACTGAGAATGTAACAGATCTTCATAGACTTTTCTGTTACTGCTATATTTAGCAGTTTTGCTCTTGTTGCTTATGGCGTTTGTTTGTGGAAAGCTATAAGCTGTTTTGCTCAGCTCAGGTCTACTTCTAAACTTTTAAAGTTGGACTTACTTGTGAGGTAGGCTTGTTCTTCACTTGATTTTCACTCAAGATTACAACATACCATGTTTTTCTGACAGATAACTGCCACCATGATGTTTTCCTAGTTTATGGAAAATGCACAGAGTTAAATCTGTGCTCGGAGACCACATATGTCAAAGAAAACTTTGGCTTTGATATGCTTGGAGCACCTCAGCTCTGATCATCATGCACTGTCAGCAATTCCTACTACGTTGGTCTCAGTCTCCTTGTTTGAAGTGTGTTTGTTCTAGAGTAATACTTCTATTTACTGACCAAGACAGAAAAGAGATGGATCAATAACATGTCTGAGGCAGATGTACTTCTTTTCTTCTTCTATCAAATCTCTTTAATGAATAGCTTGTCTACTTCGAAAATAGGCTATGATTTCTTTTTTCCCTAGTGAAATATCTCCTATTCTGTAAGATAAAAGTTTGCTACAATAAAGTAGCTTGTCAGAACCACTTAATATTTTGTATTTTCTATTCCTGTTAGACTGTCACTTTTGTCTATTTTTTAATATATTAGTTTAAACCTCTGCAGATCAGAGAATTCTCAAATCACCTGTAAATACTGAGAAATTAATTTAAAATTTCTATTGACTCAAATGTAATTCCTGCAGCTGGCTATTGGAAATATGTTACAAAGCTGTAACTTATGTAGCATTCAGATGAAACACCTCAATATCTAAGTGCATGTGGTTGCTCAATAGGCTTGGATGATGTAAATTTATGGTAAAGGTATAAAATCAGTGTCTTTGAAGTGTTTTTGTGGTTAAGAAGAAAACGTTTCAAATGTTTTTCTCCATTTGTGTTACCCCACTGGGTGTATCTATTTTCACCATGTTGAGTCTCTTCTTGGCAAATGTTTGGGGTAACTTGGCTCAGCAGCAGTTTGTGTCTCCTGCTTCCCAGTGCAGGATCATATTATATAATTCTGCATGGAATTCAGATTTCTTTTCCTTCTTTTTCTTTAAGCTCTATGCATATGGTAGGGGAGATGTACTTAATAGAAGTTTTTTCCCACACTAGGGAGTGAACGTCATCTTTTAAGTCCTTGTTTGATTTCGTTTTCCTCAACTCTTAAGAGTGGGAGAAATCCAAGAACTGATAGGATTTTTTTTTTATGAAGATGGTTTAAGTTTTAACCTGTTCTGTTTCTGCGTATAGAGAATTCAGGGCTTCGTATTTATTCATATCCATATTTATACAAGTGGTTTTGCCTACAGTAGAGGGTAATTTAAACTTTTCACATTTTGACAGTTGTCTTGTACTACATAAGGTAAAGCTATTCTTTAGCCCCTTGCATTATTTATAGCTTTAGTTGACAAGTTGTAAAGACAAGACTCACACAACATATTTCGAGGTTGCATTAGAATTTTCTGTGAAGGGGGTATAAGAATGCAATCATCTCTCTCAGTGAGGCCTTGTTTATACTGAAGTATAACCAGCTGCCTCAGCACTAAGTAACATGCAAATCTGTGCTTCTGGCCTTCAGAGGTGCTCTTTTAATGCTCTGTATTTTACAAGGCATCACTCAGTAATGTTTGAGTAGTTGAATGGATGATTGGGATAACTGGAGAGACCACAAGGGTGTTTCTGTGGCTTAGTCATCTTGTGTTGGCACTGACCCAGTTTTATTTCAGGCAGTGATGCAACTATGCCTTGCTTTCAGTTTCTTTTCAAGCAACTCATGGCCAGGGCTTCCTGTGTGGAATTAAAGCACGTGAGCCTTCTGGTAGCACATTGCTGGCATTGTGTGCAGTGGTTTGATGTAGGTATTGACAGCACTGAGCTGTGCGTGACACTTTGGGACTGCTTCTGCAGAGCCAGTCAAAGATATGTTAGAAAGGGATCAGAGAACCACAAGCTCATCCAGGTCAGTGTGACTCCTGTTACAAGCTAAAATATGTAGGTGATTTGTCAACTGTTTCGTGATAAACGATGTTGGATAGGATTGAGAGGTTAAAGCTGTATCAGCTTTGAAAGCTGTGTAGGTAAGAAAACCCCATGCAATTAGTGGTCAGTTTCATAGCTTCTTACTGTGAATGTTAATAGATTGGGATTGGACATAGTAAGAAGAGATACTGGATTTAAAAAGCTTTTTCAAGGAGTACTGTCTTGAAGGTGTTAAAGTGATTAGCTGTCTGCTCCTGATAAAGATTTAGTGTTTTGTCAGTGGTAGGGTAGGTTATCTATTACCAATTTCCTTTGGAAAAGTCACAGATTTTCTTGTTAATTGTGCTGATGTTTTTAAAATGGTTCTTGGAAAGCCCATCTGTGCTACTAACAGAACACTAATCTTTAAAAATACCAGTAAAGCTCATTTCTATCGCATCCTTATTTTAAAACAATGATGTTTTCTATCTACTTCAACATAGCCATATGCATCTGATAGCTTATAGGTGCCACATATATCCAGAAAAATTGTTCCTTGGCAACAGTTCAGTGTGTAAGGTAGAAAACTTCTTCCAGTCAGCTCTTCGGCTGTTGATAAACTTTTAGAGAAAGTCCGTGTCTTGTTCACCGTGTATGTTTCAGTTTGGTCATCTGTTACTGACATCTCATACACCCCCAGGTTACTGACTAAACAATGGCAAGAGACTTTAGAGGGTGGTTGAGAAGTGTCTGTGTTACTGATTGTGTTATTGTGTACAGGCTGAGGGAGATTGGTTGTCTGTTTGAAGTTACAATAAACCAGTTGATGCCTTGTGTTCAAGAGTTAAGTTCACGTGACTGTAGGGGAATTTTGACCAAATTATGTGCATGTGACCAAATTTCTCAAATGATCTCCAAGTATTTCTCGATGTCAAAGCCAGCAAAGGCTAAGTAGAGTACACGGAGAACTTAAATAGTGGTCTCTCTACATACTGAGTCCCAAAAAATAACAGTGCAGCTTTTGGGAAACATAGCAAACTAGGGTTTAATTAATATAATTAATTGAAATGCATATGTTTATATCTATACATAAATTGTGAGAAATCCTTCACATAAAACTCTGTAACGTAAATTGTCATGTTCTGTGTTAAATGAAGCTTCCTACATTAATTTTTCAACACATTCAGTGCTAACTGTGATTATGCTAAATTATAAGACAGATGTCATTTATACCCTGATCTTAAAGATTATTTCTGTGGCTGTGAATCTGCTGTCATGAAACATGGTAGAGATTATTTGCACTAACTTTTTTTTTTTACAGGTGGTCTCCCAGATAAGAAGTTTGAGGTAGATAAACGAGCCCTGAATCTCGGAGATTTTAATGACATGATGAGAAAGGATCGATCTGGGTTCCGTCCATCTAATTCCAAAGACATGGGAACCACAGATAGTGGGCCTTACTTTGAGAAGGTGAGAGAAATATTTTTAGATAAATTAATATCAACCTCTGTGTTCAAGGTCACAGTTTTTACCCTACTTCTCCCGAGGTGCTAAAAACTCAATAACCCTGAATAAGCTCAGTAGTAAAAGGTGTGGGTTAGTTTTGTTGGTAGAATGAATGTGTGTATAAAACAGGTGTCAGGTGTGCACAGACAAACTAAATTGGGGAGAGTGAGGCTTTTTATTCTAGAGTAGACTGGTTTTGATGTAGACAGAAATTCCTTTCTTTTTTCTTGGAAGGGTACATTACTGGTAGCAATGAAATTCATTATAGGTTTCATCATGATGTTTCTTTTGGCTACTAACTGTGATCATCTACTGTAAAAAAATTTGGTTGAGGTCTAAGTAAGTAAAAGTAATCACAGTCTTCGGATTTTTTTTCTTCTTTCATGTCTGGCATTTATTGGAAACATCCTTTCTAAATTCCACAACCCCTTATGCTCTGTGTCCATGTACTGCAAGCTTCTGTGTGACATCTGTTTCTCTGTGACATCCGTTGTATGTTCTGGTAGTGTTTCTTTCATATTCTTGCCTGTTTTTAACAGAAGCTTTCACTGTTATTATCAAATATTAATTGCTTCAGATCATGAATTGGAGAGTGTCCAGTAGATTCAGAATGCTCTAGGGCTGTTCTTTGTTTTTTTAGACACAGTTTATCACATGTGAAATGAACAACAAATTTGGTTTAAAAATTCTGAAGGCGTGTTAACTGTCTAGGAATTCTTTAGCTCCTCCATTTTGGTCTAACAAGCCAAAAAGCAGTTTTGTCAACTCTCTCTGGTGGCATAATTAATAAATACTATGAAAAAAGCTAATGCGTTTCCTAAGAAATTATGCTGGTAGGTGTTGTACTAACATTAAGAATTCATTCAAGATTTGTTTGCTTCTGTAGTGGTAATAGCCACTATCAGAAACTAATTTCATGAGAGTTCAAAATGTAGTTTGAAAAAGGAAACATAAGATTATGTCCTTGGAACACAATCTTAATTGTCAAGTGATTACTTGAATCAGAAGTTCTGTCCTTGTAACTGCTATTACAAATTAACTTTGCTTCTTCCTAGTCACTCACCGTCCCTCTTTCTCTCCTCTTGCTTTCTGTTGCTTCACTAACCAACTCCTGCTGTTGGCTAACTGCTGCTTCAGCTGACTTTGCCTTTCTCCAATCAAGATGGGTGCCTTGGGGATGAGGCTCCCTGCTCTCCCTTCTCCCCTTCTCCCAGCTACAAGCTGTCTCCCTCTGGTTCCACACTATCCAACGTCGGCCTTGGGGCAATCGGCTCAGGGCTCAGTCCCCAAAACTTCGCTGCTAGACAAGTAAGCAGGCCACCTTGTAAGATGCATTGTTATAAGGCTGCAACCTGGGCTTAATCCCGGTTAGTTGGTTGCTTGCATTTGTTTTTCTGCTGAATAGATTAAAATTGTTAATGGAAATTTCAGCTGTCAAGGCCATTGAGAATCAGTCCACTCTAGTTCCTAGCATCAGAACATACTCTGTCCGGTTTTGTTGGCCTCTTCCTAAATCATAGTGCAACAGCAGGCAGAGATGTACTTTTCAGAGGTCATGAAGTTAGTGGTATCCTTTCTTTTAATTGCTAGCTTAAAACCCAGTTAGAGGCTGTTGATTGCCTCATCAAACCCAACACTGAATTCTTCCAGACTCCACTCAAAGACCTTGTATGTAGAAATGTGCTTGTAAAAAGTTGCGGTGATTTAGCATTGTGCCTGTTCCCTTCTCCCTTCTTCACAGTTCAAAGTAAGGATTGAATTAGTAGCCTTGAAAAATTCTTGAAGTAGCAATATTTTTGTGTACAGGGAAATGGTGGGGAAGGAGTTAAGTGATTAACTGCAGTTTGGAAGAATTTCTGGCTATTATGTTTTGTATTATTCTAGAAGAAAATATTTTAGGAATACTAGGAAATGAAAGAATAGTACCTGATTATTGCAGATGGTCTAGCTTATGTAGTCATATGCCTAACATGATGGTGTTTCTTTGTGTTGTCTTTCTGTTTCTATGTGATACAGTGTTGAACTTCGGATTAAGTCCAAAATCTGCAGGCATGTTGTTGATCTCAGTGTGCAGAACTCTACAGAGTTATAGAGAGGGCTGAAAGTGTAACTGCAGCTTCCAGGCCTCTCAAAAATTTTAATATGTAGTTTACTCCAGCTGGCTCTTCCCAGAATAAAACCTCTTGTCTTTTGGAGTTTTGTCTTCCTGCATGCGTAGAAGTTGCTTCTTAAGGAGAAGATACTTTTAAATGGAGGGGGATGCAGGTGAATGAGGCAATCCATAGTCCTGCCAGTGCAGAAGCAGGAGGAGAGATTTTTGTTTCAGCCAAAAGGATAGCGGAGGATGCACAGTATTAATGGTAGGAGTATTATGATAGGGTTATGAAATCCTGGTATATAAGGGAAGGAAAGGTTTTAGTGATGGCCTGCACAATCTTAGTTTGGAATTATGATGGACTTCTGTTGGATGCAGCAATGCTGGCATGGACAAGCAGAATGGGGAATGATGGCTGAGGAGTGGAAAATACACCCTTTAGAACCCCTGGTACCTGAGGGTTTCAGACATCCTGATAGACAGCAGGAGATGGGAAATTCTGAAGGTCTTGAAACTGAAAAGACAAAGTCACAGCACATAAGGGTGCTTTGGAGTATGAGCTTCAGCTTTTAGAAGCAAGAGTGTGTAGCTGTCTTAGTGTAGGAGACTGTTGATAACATTTCTTGTCACTTTTTTTGAAAAACGGTACCAAAAGCCTGCTCAAGAGGCTGAACTCATGAAACATAATCACAAATTTTCTTTGGTGTTTTTCATGTATTGGGGTTTATTACAGAAGTTGCTTATAAATCAGTAAATACTCCTCATTAAAAAACTCAAACGCCAAGTATTCTTTTGTTAGAAAATTAATCACTGAAAGGAAAAAAATCCACAGTTCTTTTTCTCACTTGAAAATTTTCTTGAAATTTAGTGGGAGAAAAGGGGAAAGAAAATATCCAGGTGCAGAATGTTGAAGTTTTCATGGCAGAAGGAAAATTTTTAATACTATTTTAGAATTCAAATTTCAATTAATGAAAGGCCTGCAGAGGAAATAATACCCTTGTGACTGGTATCTCAGCAACCTACTCAGGAAAAGTACCTGTCTTCTCTAAAAACCAGAATTCTTATTGACAGTCTTGCCATACTTTTAAGCTAATGGAAGGGAGTTTTTAGTTTGTTGTTTGTACTCCAAGTTTCCATTTCCCAATATGTAAAGTGCAAAATATTAAAACATTAGATTTGTCATGTCTTGAAGTAAGTAGATAAGCATAACTCTTCAGTGTTAGAGGAGAAACAACCTGCATCTCAATAATGTAGTACAGTGGTTTTAACCCCGGTAGAATATTACTGATTTTAGCCAAACATCTGTAATTCTAAGGGAGCTCTGTTTATGTCAGTAACTTGGCTCCTTGTTACTGATATGTAGTTACTAGCATAGAAATCCATTATCCTGCAAGATTCATCTTCTCACTACTGCTTTAATTTTATAGGGTGGCAATCATGGTTTGTTTGGAAACAGCACAGCACAATCGAGGGGCATGCACACACCAGTGCAGCCACTAAATCCTTCCCCCAATATCCGGGCGCAAGTGCCTCCCCAATTCCTTTCTCCCCAGGTAAGGAATTTATAGCAACTGATTACTTGTAAAAGTAGAGCTAAAGCCTTCAGAGCACATCATTGAGGTTACTTATACAACTGTCTTAGTCTCAACTTGATGTTAAGAAGTGGAAAAATTAAATAAGATAAAACCATTAAAATTCATAGTGAAAGTAAAAACTCAGTGCAGAAGCTTTAGCATTCTATCTTATTCCAAGGCAGTTGATGGTAAATGCTCGCTACCAGTATTTTTAAACCTCAAGAGTGGATTTGGGAATCCTATGTCTTATATAGGCTTTTGCAAAGGATTTTAAAAAGAACAAATAAACGTGAAAGCTTAAAGTGTTTCTGAAGTGTGACAGGTTTCTTAATTTTTTAAAGTAGTCTTGTCTTGTGCTTCCTGTCCCCCCTCAAAAGAGACGTTTGATGAGGGGGTTATATGTTACATTTACATTGCAGAGCTTAATCTTAAGACCTCAGGGTCTCCAAATGTACAAGGTTACCTTTTACTTTGGACTTGGTGAACAATTCTTGAGATTCTCTTGAATTGTACTTGTGTAGCTCTCCAATAATCCAGGGAGAAATGGGGGGATCCTTCTCCACCTACTCCTGTCTTTTACTATATCTTATTCAGTGTACAAAGAGATTAACTCTTTCTGTGAGGCACTGTTTCTTTGTTCCAGTGACTGCCTGAATGCCTTTCTTTTTCCTTGTCAAGCAGTACGTTTTTAATGTGACAATGCAGTACTGTGATTACTGGTTAGCTGTATATATATCAGTGTTTAAATTTAGTGCAGTCTCCAGCACTGATTGGTTGGGGGAGGAACCTTTGTGTGTGTGTCTGCATCTGCGCATGTAATACTGTATAGTGTCAATCAAGTGAGGTATTCACTCTGCCCACATTATAGATTGTGCATGTTTAAATGTGATGTGTTAATAAATCTGTAATGTCTTTCCCAAAACACCATTGAAGATGGGTGTCATAGTCCTACTTGTTCCTCTACAGAAATGTTTGTACTTCATCATCTTTTCCTTGTAGCAGTATGTTGAGAATATGTAACTGGTTTCCATGCAGGTTTCAGCCTCCATGCTCAAACAGTTTCCCAACAGTGGCTTGAATCCTGGTCTTTTCAATATGGGCCCCCAGCTTTCTCCACAACAGATTGCCATGCTGAGCCAGCTTCCACAGATTCCCCAGTTTCAATTAGTAAGTAGCTAGTAATCTTGTAAGACAAGACTCTTTGCAAATTGTCAACTGAGTTTTCTTTTTATGCTTATTCTAATTCTGTTTTGTTCTATTGATGTTATTTTGTACAAATATTCCCTCTTTGCTATATGGGGTAGTAAAGTCCTGCTAGAAGGCAGAAGATAAACCAAATTGGCCTATGTAATTATTGTGGATTAGAGTGGGTTAGTAGTGACTCTAAGCCGTGGTTTTGTACAGAAAGCAGTTGTTTGTTGATTTTTAATAAAGTTTTCTTCAGACTTGTAGTCATAATGGTGGTAATAAGGCAGGTACAAGTAATTCTGCTGCACACTGTTAAATTAGAAACATTTAACATTTAAGTGAAGGATGTGATATTCTTCTAATGCATTAATTGTAGTTTTATTTGAGTGACTGGAATGAGAAACTGTTTACCCTAGTTCTGAGCAAAGCGTTTGCTAGTGACTAGCTCCTGGCAATTATATTTCACTTGATGAGCTTTGTATTTTCACTCTTCCCACCCCCACATATCTTGTAGGCTTGTCAGCTCCTCCTTCAGCAGCAGCAGCAGCAACAGCTGTTACAGAGCCAGAGAAAGTTATCTCAAGCTGTGCGACAACAGCAGGAGCAACAGGTGTGTGGCACTGTTTTTGTCAGTCATATGAAGTATGAAGCGTGCCGGGGAAATGCAGTCTGCAGTAGAGATGGTGCTGGCTTCAGTAACGACATCTGCGCTCTTCGCATTGCATTTTATGGTCTTCAGGATCTCTTCTAATTCACTGTTTCTCTATGTTTACTGGAATCTGTGTTACAGTATAGCATAGATGAAGTGTTGTTTTCTTTCATTTGCAGATTGCTCGTATGGTGAGTGCCCTCCAGCAGCAGCAGCAGAGGCAGCCTGGCATGAAGCATTCGCCATCCCACCCTGTTGGGCCTAAGCCACATTTAGACAGCATGGTACCCAATCCTTTGAATGTGGGTCTCTCAGATTTACAGAGCAAAGGGCAGATACCTGGATACGGTTCGGGTGGTAAGTGCTCTGTGGAAGGTTTGGTGCATTGCCTGCAGATTCCCTATTATTAACATAGTAATTATGTTAGTCACTTATGTCTGGGTCCAGAAATGAGTCATTTATGTATAAGCATTGGAGCAAAGGTTATGACACGTGTCAACTTTGAATCAAATTGCATTATTTTTCATTTCATGGGAAGAAGACAAACCTAAGAAGAAGGCATATCATGGCATACTGTCCTAACCCACTTATTTGGAAGATGCCCCTTGAACATACCCTTTGCTGTTGTTGATTTTTTTTTCCCCACCCTTTTCCTATGATCACAGTGACTCTCCATTTAAAGATGTTTAAAAACAAAACAGAAGATGACAATGGAGTTTTGTTTGTTTGTTTGTTTCACAGGCTTTGGCTCAAGTGGCATGGATTATGGCATGGTGGGAGGGAAAGAGGCTGGAACAGAATCCCGCTTTAAGCAGTGGACTATGATGGAAGGGCTGCCCTCTGTGGCTTCACAAGATGCCAGTATGCACAAAAATGGTGAGAAGGGGAATTTTGGGAATGCCCTTGTAGGATCATCTTGCCAGAGGTGAAATAGTTTAGATGAAACTGTCTTGCCTCACCAGTATGCATCTTAAATATTTTTGTATTAATATATCATACTCCTGAAGACCACAACCTTTTCTGAGTGTAAATATGTGCTTTTGATGCTGCAGGTGCAATAGTGCCCCCCGGAAAGGCTCGTGGAGGATCGCCCTACAACCAGTTCGACATAATCCAGGGCGATCCACTCAGCAGCCATGCAGGCCCTGCTGGTGATAGTTGGTTACCTGCCAAATCTCCACCAACAAACAAGATTGGAAGTAAATCCAGCAATGCCAGCTGGCCTCCAGGTATTACATAAGGGCAGGGGTTGTGTCCTCGCTTTAGGATAGATGTGCTGGACCTTTCCTTCATCATACTTACTTAAATAACCATTGCAAAGAAAATACTTGAGTGACTTGGCCTATCTTGGTTTTGAAATTTCTTCCACAAAAGTAGAACATAAATGTTGAATTTCCAGTAAAAAATGCTGGGCTAAATATGAACTAACTGCTGAATTGCCTGAGTACTGTTTGGTTTTTGTTAAGTAACTCATATCTTTAGTGGTCTCGTGACTTTACATTCACAGAAATTTTCATGGAGACATATGTTCATAGAATACACAACACCATCTCCCTTCTTTTGTACTGATTCCTTATTTGTGCTATATTAGGCTGACACAGTGTAAAAATTATTGATAGTGTGGAATCAGAAAGAAAAAGATGTGAAGTAGAGGGTTTTTTGTGATAGTGGGAACGCCACACTGTTGTGGTTCACCTTTGTTCATGTCGCATGAAGGGTAGAAGAGTGTTGAAATGCTTCAGTTCTGCTCAGGAATCCTGTGACTTGGGTAGAATTGTCTTGCTTTTGGCATGACAGGCTAGTGCCCATTTTTTAAGTTTTCTAGTTTCACTGGCAGAATTTTGTTTCTGCTAAAAAACTCTCTAGGAAAAGTACATATGTATTTGAATACACACATAATTTTCTATATAAAACATTCATTTAAACAGAGTGGTGTCTTTGAAGTTGCATAGATTATTCACCGATGCTGTTCAGCAAATAGTGGATGCTGTTATTTTTCTCTTCAGTTGCATTCCAGGAACGCATTACTAACTGCAAACCCTCTGCTGTGTATCCCTTCAAGCACAAAAAAGTAAAAGTCTAGGTACATCTACTGGGTAAAGCAGTAGCACAGACCTTGCATCAAAAAGATTAGGGATCTATGTGACAGATACAACTGCAGGAAACCTAGAAAATGTAGTTGACGATTTTTATGAGGGAAGCTCTCACTGTAACTCCAGCAAGAAAACATTTTCTGGTGAGCTAACTGAGCTAATGAATTAGTTATCTTAAACACATCTGCACATCCACAAATTTTCATAGTGCTCACTGCATTCTGTACAGGTGTATTTGTGTTACACTTCTGTCAGCCTGGTTGTTAAGTGTGGAGCTTTTTGGACTAGAGTTGCTGTTCATTATGCCAGAAACTTCCAAAATGGAATCTTTTACCAGACCTCACTCACAGACTCATTGTCGCTGAACTTGTTTCCTCAGTCACCATTCCCCTATATTACATTGAGAAACATAGTACTGCTCGGAGTGTTACAAGAGACACATGAGGACCAGCTCTGCCATGTTTCTAAGTTTTGGAGCAGCCACTGGCTTTGGCAAGGTTTCTTGATGCCAAAACTGTTATGGAAGTGAGAAGCTGGATAGCTACTCTTTGCCCCTTGTTGATATCGTCGAGCTTCCCTATTGATATCTATAGTCCCATTGTCAGTGATAAGTAAAATTTTTTGTTGCTGACTGCCTCGCCACTGTGAGAGGATAAGTGAAGTTCACCAATTGTGAACATAAAATTTTGCTGAGGTCCTCATCCATCCCATATTTCTTCTGTGAGTAACCCAAGACTATTGACTGCAGCCCTCATGTAACAAATTCTGGGGTTTGGCAGGTGGCATTTTTTCAGTTATTGCTGTATGGCTGTTCCACTCTTACGAGATCCATAGGCTGCTGGGACAAGTTACTGTTCTGTAACCATCAGCCACTTGAGCTGTCTCATAGTCTTAACTTATGGACTTCATTGACAAGGAAAACTGAAATCAAGATCTACCTTATCAACGCAATAACCCTGATGAAAAATTATGACTTAAAATGACTTTACACTCTAGGTCCTTCTCTACAAGCTTGTAGATGAGGTCCACTGTCAGTTCCTGGCACGGAAATAGAATTCTTCCTCCAGTGCTAGAAAAATAGTTGTTAACAAAAATTAGTTTACAAGAGAAAACCTCTTGAAATAGGTGCATTTTGCCTTTTAATTAAAACAATGGTCACTCGGCATTCACCCTGACTACACCTTTCGCATTTTCCTCTTAAATGCAATCTGCTGCAGAAATTCTGCTATTCAAGAGAGCAATATTGTTCAGCACAAAGATAAATGAAGTGGTGCCCAGTCAAACTGATATCACAGCTGGAGGTGAGAGCAAGTTTTGCAGCATTGGTGAGAACTGTGTCGTTTGGTTATGTTGCACAGACTTGCATACTTAGGTAATACTTAGACTGTAATTTTCCAGTTCAAGATCAGTCATACTTCAAGCAAACTGGCCTGGATGGTTTTCACCATCAATAATCTTACATTTGAACTTTTTGGGAAGACCTTTCAAATATCAGTGGAGAAATGCATTTCATGTCTTCTTTACTGCCTAGAAATAAAAAAGCATGTCTGTAGACAAGATTTGGTGAATGTGCATGATAATAACTATCAGCTCCAAAGGAGAGTTTGGAAATTTGTCAGTGTGATGAAGTTCAAGGGAATGCTTTTCCAGACAAGTGTTACACTGATGAGTGAATGTGTTCATAGACAACCATACGCCTGATCCTTGGAGCCTTATTTTCATTAACCTTCTGATTAGAGCTTTCTGTGCACTTAATTTTCAGTCTCACCATTTCTCAGAATCTTTGTACGTAGAAGACTTGGACTTTTTTTTTCACCAAACAAGTTCTAATTTCCAGGTTCTAACCTGTGTTCATGGGTTCTTTGTCCCAGAACAGAGAAGATATTTTAAGTAGGCCCAAGAGCTGAATTGCTTCTTCCTTAACAAAAGGGAGGTCCTGCTTGTCAGGGGGTGCCAGTATTTTGGTAGTAGCTTAGCAGAGTTCTTCCGTGATGCAGTGCTGATTGCTCATAGTGTTAAAGTGTTGATACTTGGATTATTTGTTGAGTTACTAAAGATTCGAAGATGTAACTGATGTTTCTAAAATCATGAAGGCATTGAAGAAGATAAATGCAGAATTGTAATTCTGTGACTCCTGCAGTGCTAGAACCATGATGCAAGTGCTGGAAGTAAGAGCATATAAATTTTAAATAGATGGAAGCTTTTTTTCCATCAGGAGTGATGAACTTTTGGCTTGTGTTGCTTTCACAGCCTCTTGAGACAGATGATACTAGCCAGGCAAAACAGTAATTGGATAAAATGATGGGAAAACAGTTTCACAAGCTGATGCTAGCAGATAAGTGGGTATTTCTGCTGTCTGAGTTAGGACAGCTGTGGATTCTAGGAGAGTGTGAGGCCAGTAGTCCACAGATAGTGGCCAGGTTTGTTTTCTGTCCCTTAATGGTATTTGTCCTGCTGCTTGCAAAATACTGGACTAGATAGACCATAGTTCTGACCCTGTGGGGCATTTCTTTTGTCTTCTCTCAGATTCTCCTGTGTGTTATCACAGTCTAATACTGCCCTTACTAGGGCAATAGTTTGAACCAGTAGTATCCTATTTTCTTCCGTATTAGTCTGTGAAAATCATAGTCTTGACCATACTTCTTTATTACAAAGGTAACTGATATGGTCCCTTCTGTGCCAGATTCATCCCACGTTGCTTCATTCTGGAGAGTGTGTCTTGGATCCTGCTTTTAATAATAGATCTTTAATTACACTCAAATATTCTATTATTGATTATTTCAGAAATTCGGGTTGGGAATTCTGTATCCTGGACTTGTATCTGCAAGGGATGAATCTGCCACCTTTGCACTCTTCTCAGACTTACACAAATTGTCACATAGCGTGTGAAGCTCTTTTAGTTGTTTTTGTGTTTGTCAGTTTTACTTTTGCACCACTGCTTCCAGAACTGACCACAGCACTTTATTCATTGAAGGAACCAAGTTAGTGATCTTTCTTATTGTGTGTTCATATTTAATATAATTCATCCTCTTGTCTTAAAAATTCTGGCATGCCTGGAACTATAGTTGAAATTGAAGCATGATAAATATATCCCATGTCATTGTGAAGCATGAAGAATGTCAATGAGTATATACATTACTTTTACCACAAGGCATCTCACCTCAGTATTGATAGGTATGAAGTGTGTGTGTACGTACAGTGTGATGTGTCAAATGTGTTTCCTAACTTCTATGGTAGGTAGCCTTTCCTTGAGAAAGGCTTGTGCACACACACAATGTGTACAGAACCTAATCTTAAATATCTTATATGGAATTTATTAAAACTATTGAACCTTCATCTGAATGTAGCAAAGCAGAAGCACTTAAAGGGATACTGGATGCCCTTGTACCAGTTTTTTTATAGTGTAGACTTGTACACACTTCAAGTGTGTTCATGGATTCCTATGACACCAGAGCTAGTGCTGTGGGAGGAACTGTGAAATAGATTCTAACATGTAGTCTTTTGCCCCTGAGGAACAGTGTAGAACACAATTGTTTACCCTACTGAAATAGCTTCAGCAATTACTTCTAGTAAATAACATTTCCCTGATTGCATCTTATTCCTTTTTCTCTCCTGTCCCAGAGTTCCAACCAGGAGTGCCATGGAAAGGTATACAGAACATTGACCCTGAATCTGACCCCTATGTGACCCCTGGAAGTGTTCTGGCGGGGACAGCCACATCTCCCATTGTAGATACTGATCACCAACTTCTGCGGGACAATACCACAGGTATAACAGTGAACATCTGGGCTGTGATTATCAGAGTCACTCTGATACTCGGGATTGTTGTGATGTTGTGGTCATAGCAGACGAACAGTCTGTTGTATTTGCCTGGGAAAGAAGCTGGTACAGTCACAGCTCTCTTGAGGTTTAATAATGTTACAGAAACTCTGTGAACTTGGTCTCCTCTTTTTCTCTTCTCTTTGATAGGGTCTAATTCTTCCCTCAACACCTCGCTGCCTTCACCTGGTGCCTGGCCCTACAGTGCCTCTGACAATTCCTTCACCAACGTTCATAACACTTCAGGTACGCGTGGGCTTTGAAACTTACCGGACAAAGCATTTTTCATTTAGCACTAGTTCACTGTTGTTCCACTTGGAGTATTATATTAAGTCCACCATGTGGAACAGTGACTTGGGAAGACAAACACCATAACTCTGAACATAACCCCCTCCTTCCTGTTTCCCCCACCCTTTATATGCTGAGTATGACTCCATATGGTATGGAATATTTGCAGAGTTGGGGTCAGCTGTCCTGGCTCTCTTTCCTCCCACCTTCTTGTGCACCCTCATCCCTCCTGCTGGTGGGAGGATGTAGGAAACAGAAAAGGTCTTGATGCTATGTAAACACTGCTCAGCAATGTAACTAAATCATCTGTATTATCCCTGCTGCTCCCAGCACAAATCCCAAACACAACCCCATACCAGGTACTGTGAAGAAAATTGACTTTACCCCAGCCAAAATCAGCATATAATGCAAGTTAAAGAATAAAGTAGTAGGAAGCAGCAGATGCAAAAGGAAAGATACAGTACATGTACAATTTGTTGACATCATATTTTTTAAAATATGACCTGCTTGTGTATGTATTAGTAAAGGTAATTTTTTTCTTTTATTTTAACTTTAGGACATGGGAGTGCTGTGAAGGAAATGTTTTTGCCTTGCCTTTTATAGCACTCATCATTCCCTGAAATCTGGACAGTGAGGACATTTGGTCCTCTAGCTTTTAATGGTTGGCCTGTAAATATAAACTAAAATACATGTTTCAGATCCTTCATAAGAAGGTCACCACAGCTTTCTGTTAAAAAGCTGTTTCTGCACACGCTTCGCAGTAAAAGGCTGGAAATACTTGCTCCAGATGAACCATTTGGATTTTAAGCTTCTTGCAAATGTCAAGAGGTGTTTTTGAAGATACCATTGTCTTAACAGTTACTTAAAAATGAAGAATTGTGTATAAATAGCAGAGGTGATAGACAGAGCTGAGAGCTACATCTGGCCCGAACTTTACGTTTTTTCATCATACTGAACAGGAGCTGTGTTCAGGCGTTACCTCAGCATCTTCACCAAATGTATTGAAAGTGCTCTTTTGTCCGTAAGAAAAACTGAGTTCCTGCCACCGATTTGTGAGCTGACTTGGTTTTGAAGCAGTGTATGTAGCATTCTAGTGATACAGAAGGTTCCTCTGTTAATACCTGAGGAACAGAGTGGCGTGTAGCATGCTCTTGCCTTTGCTTAATTTTTATCTAGCACATAAGAAAGACCAAAGAGATGAAAAAAAATACTGAAGTTGTAGTCAAACTGAGGAAATTAGACCACTGCCATATACCAGTTTCTGGTTGTCTGTTAGACACAAGTGTTTTGCGGTCGGAAAGCCAATCATGTGGATTAGGAATTTAGAATTCACATATCTGTAAAGCAGAGTCTAGAGAAAGCAGGTTGTTAAGCACTTCCACACACTTTCAAAGGTTAGTGCTTGAAACCTGCTTGTTACTGTCCATTTCTGTGTCATGGGAATACAGAGATCCAGCCATAAATTGAAGCATGCTTATACATGCTGAAAGCTTTATGGCCTTGGTTTCCATATGTGTTATTTTAGGGTGCTCTGGCATATCATAAATCTGTGAGTTTTCACTTTGTTTCTTCACCACCGTCTGCTGGTGACTAAAGTTAAACGTACATATTTGAACACAGGTACCCGAGAGTTATGATTAAGGTAATGTCTGACACAGCCTTTTTCCCCAGATTGCCATGTCTGTGGTGGCTGGTTCTCAGTGCAGAAAAATTAGGAATTTTCAGGGAATTTTGACTTTTGAAATGTCCCTTGGTGTCAGAAGTTGTGGGAGAATTTGCAATCTGCCCTTTTTAAAAAACTGGTTGTTGGGGGTTAGATTTGTTTCTTTTTTACTTACAGACTTTTTTCCCATAAGTTGCTAGGAAACTAACTACTAGGTACTTAGGGGTACTTAAAAAGAACAAAGTGGCCAAAGGAGAGGAGTGTAGCACCTGGCTGCACTTTTTTGGCCTCTGTGAGTTTCTTTCGGAGGGGAAGATGAAGGACAGGGCAGGGAGCAGCTGCGCTCTCCTGCTCTCGGCAATGGAAGGAGGACAGCCAAGCTGTGGTTTGCTGCGGGCAGGATTCACTGTTAGCACCGAGGTCCGGTCCTGCCTGGGGATCCTACTACCGTCTGCTCGTGTGCCCGGGAGTTCTGAGCTCACCATCTCCGGCCGTGTTGGAGCCGGGCCGCTGCTGTCCCACCGTGGCCGCTTCTCCAGCACTGCTGTGGGTCTTTTTGCTGCTCTGTGGCCTGGCACGCCCCCACCTCCCCATTCCCCCCTGCCCACCAGGATGTCCCGCTGTTCCAGCTTGGTGCCCCTCAGAGTCCCGCAGGGACACCAGGGTCAGACTGCCTCGGGGTTTTGTGAAGCAAAGCCTCTCCTCCATCCCTTCCCAGCTCAGCTGAGAAGGCTGTCACAAGGTTTCCTGGTTCTATTTTGTTGTTCATGNAGCATGCTCTTGCCTTTGCTTAATTTTTATCTAGCACATAAGAAAGACCAAAGAGATGAAAAAAAATACTGAAGTTGTAGTCAAACTGAGGAAATTAGACCACTGCCATATACCAGTTTCTGGTTGTCTGTTAGACACAAGTGTTTTGCGGTCGGAAAGCCAATCATGTGGATTAGGAATTTAGAATTCACATATCTGTAAAGCAGAGTCTAGAGAAAGCAGGTTGTTAAGCACTTCCACACACTTTCAAAGGTTAGTGCTTGAAACCTGCTTGTTACTGTCCATTTCTGTGTCATGGGAATACAGAGATCCAGCCATAAATTGAAGCATGCTTATACATGCTGAAAGCTTTATGGCCTTGGTTTCCAGATGTGTTATTTTAGGGTGCTCTGGCATATCATAAATCTGTGAGTTTTCACTTTGTTTCTTCACCACCGTCTGCTGGTGACTAAAGTTAAACGTACATATTTGAACACAGGTACCCGAGAGTTATGATTAAGGTAATGTCTGACACAGCCTTTTTCCCCAGATTGCCATGTCTGTGGTGGCTGGTTCTCAGTGCAGAAAAATTAGGAATTTTCAGGGAATTTTGACTTTTGAAATGTCCCTTGGTGTCAGAAGTTGTGGGAGAATTTGCAATCTGCCCTTTTTAAAAAACTGGTTGTTGGGGGTTAGATTTGTTTCTTTTTTACTTACAGACTTTTTTCCCATAAGTTGCTAGGAAACTAACTACTAGGTACTTAGGGGTACTTAAAAAGAACAAAGTGGCCAAAGGAGAGGAGTGTAGCACCTGGCTGCACTTTTTTGGCCTCTGTGAGTTTCTTTCGGAGGGGAAGATGAAGGACAGGGCAGGGAGCAGCTGCGCTCTCCTGCTCTCGGCAATGGAAGGAGGACAGCCAAGCTGTGGTTTGCTGCGGGCAGGATTCACTGTTAGCACCGAGGTCCGGTCCTGCCTGGGGATCCTACTACCGTCTGCTCGTGTGCCCGGGAGTTCTGAGCTCACCATCTCCGGCCGTGTTGGAGCCGGGCCGCTGCTGTCCCACCGTGGCCGCTTCTCCAGCACTGCTGTGGGTCTTTTTGCTGCTCTGTGGCCTGGCACGCCCCCACCTCCCCATTCCCCCCTGCCCACCAGGATGTCCCGCTGTTCCAGCTTGGTGCCCCTCAGAGTCCCGCAGGGACACCAGGGTCAGACTGCCTCGGGGTTTTGTGAAGCAAAGCCTCTCCTCCATCCCTTCCCAGCTCAGCTGAGAAGGCTGTCACAAGGTTTCCTGGTTCTATTTTGTTGTTAATGCCGTAGGTGTTGTTTTGTTTGTCTTGTTATACATACTAGTAAAGAACTGTTATTCCTATCCCCATAGCTTTCCCTGAGAGCCCCTTAATTTCAAAATTATAATTTGGAGGGAGGGGGTTTACATTTTCCATTCCAAGGGGGGCTCTGGCTTTTCCCTGGCAGACACCTGTCTTTCAAACTAAGACAGTGGTTTAGGCAGCGCTCACAAATATTCATGACCAATAGTGGTGTTTTGGGGAGCACTTTTTTTTTTCTCTTTTATTGCATTTCTTTATAAAGAGTTCATTAAATGTGTTAAGGATATCCACTATAGGTCTTCCAATATGCACCTGCCCATTAGTAATACTTTCTGGTGAAAAAATGCACTATCAAGATTGTTTAAAAGTCCAGCAGTTACACAGCTAAGCAGCCTTCTTTATGTGGTACTGGTGCGTCAACATTGTGTGAGGTTTGTGGTTCATAAGAAAGCTTTGATCTTGTAGGGAAGACATCTTGAGGAGGCAGCATTAGCTTAGTAGACCAAGAATGGTAAGTACTTCTTTCAGTTCTCTGCAGGTTTTTTTACTTGAAGAAGGTCCAGTTTCATTAAAGGTCAGTAGTGCCCAAACTTCTAAGAAATTCTCCGGTTCTCAGATGAAATGTAGTGTGGACATCAAAGTTGATGTTCGTCTAATTAATTATACTGCAATCAACTATATTATCATAAATGATTTAGGTATATTACTTTTTTTTTGTCAGCATATATAAAATAAGCAAAGATTAAGTTACATGTAGCACGGGGGTTTTTTGGTGTGATAAATTAACTGTTGTACGGTTCTGTTTTTCTTGCTTGTCTCCAATGTAAGTGCAGTCAAAAGATTTACTGTGATAGGACAGGTACTTAATCTCACAAGTTTCTCTAATACATACAATTTCTTTAATCTTTTAGCAAAATTCAGTGATTACAAATCAACATGGTCTCCAGATCCCATAGGACACAATCCCACTCATCTCTCCAACAAGATGTGGAAAAACCATATTTCTTCAAGGAACACTACAGGACTGCCTCGCCCACCTCCTGGCCTGACCAACCCCAAACCATCATCTCCATGGAACAGCACAGCACCCCGATCAGTCAGGGGCTGGGGGGCACAGGACTCAAGGCTTGGCTCTGGTAAGAACAATTAGGTGGTAACACCACTGATCAGACCCGAGCAGTGTATGTTTTACAGCACCAGTCGTTTGGAGGAAAGAAAGTTGCAGTTGTCTGGTGTGATAGTTTTAGTGTCTGGTTTTTTTGTGGGATATGATTAGGAGTAAATAAAAAGCACAACAGGCTTAAACTTTAAAAGTTAGAAAGATAGTTTATTTACATACATTAAAGAATGAAGAAAAAGGACAAAAAAAGAAGAAAAAATTTGAACTCTTTAAACTCCTTCTCTTTCCCCTACAAACTGTTCACTTTTTCATAACTAACATAGACAAAACTGATTTTCAGTCAGTTTTACTTCTTAAAACATCATCTTTTATTACTTTGGGAGTGGAGTCTCTTTTAGCATCCTATGGATCTTACTGACAACTTAAAACAGTTCTCTTGTGGGTTTTAAGTGTCACAAAAATAGCTGCCTGGTAAAAAAATCCTGCTTCTGTGATTCTTCTTAGTAGTTTCCTAAGCTGCTTATGGGCCGTGGTTTTTAGACTTTTCTTTTTTTTGTATATTAGGGTGTCATCTTTTAAAGATAAATAACTCTAAGGAACAAAGGATTCCTCATCTCAGGGAACAGAGATGTCTTCTCACTTCTCATCTCCATCTCTGTCCAAACATTTTATAGTCTATTATAAACACCTTTATTCAAAAATCCACACACAAATTTGAACATCTCCCTAAATGCATATTTTTCCCATGACTTGAAGGGATATTTCAGTCGAGTCTCCATGGTTTACATTCAGAGAAGTCTAGGCAAAAATGTCCAGTCCTTCAATCCCTTTTTCTAATAATCTTTATTAGTTCTTTCGCTGACTCTGTATCATGTTGTCTCTAGACATTTAAATTATTATTCGATCTTTTTTCTCAGACATTTGGTGCTGCCCACTTTTACCTGGTGTGGAAAGAGTTATCTCGCTCAGAGGCTTCAGTGGTTACCTGATCTTTGCCAGGTGGCAGCCTCTCAGGCTGAAGGATCCCAAAGTAGCCAGGCTCTTTCTTTCACTCGGCTGGGACTCATTGTGTCTAAATTCAAGGCTGCGCCTATAGGGGGGGAAATCCCATCCTCTCCAGGGTCAGTGATGCCCACCGGCAACCAGGGCCCGGGGCACGGCCCAGCTCTTCCCTGCCAGCTGCCACGGGCACCCCAACTGCAGCCTCCCTCTTCATCTCCTGCTGGGAGCCTCGGGCCGGCTTCCCCCAACCTGCCCCGCAGGAGGGAACGGCAGTCCTGGCTGCCTCAGGCCGTTCGAACAGAATGGAAGCCAATGTTACCTGTTCGAATGCCCAGAAGGAAAAAGGCCTGGCTCGGACAAACTTAGGATTTATATGGGTATTGCCAAAAGTTGTATTCAGCTTTCTCAATGGTCAAACCACATGTCAATATCTAAAGTTAACTTCTGATAGGTCCCTGTCTTTCCAAAACAATTCTAAAGTCTGAACAGGGCAATATTCTATATTTCTCTTTAACTGAAAGTCAAACTGTGTTAACCCATGACGTCTGGTAATAGGAAAAAAGAGAGTTCCTTCTTGAAATGGAAATTTGCTGTCAGTAATGGGGGG
>WBMY01001054.1:21211-37622 GCA_013397315.1 Donacobius atricapilla | reverse complement strand
GGGGGGGGGGAGGTTGAAGCCCGGGTCCTACTGCAGGGAATGAGTGAAGAAGGGCTGAGAGCTACCAGAAAAGAATACCTGCTACATAAGGCCTTTCAAGACTAGATGCTTGATATGTGTGGGAAACTCCTCAAAGATAAACTCCAGTAAAATGAATCTTCATATGAACTGTGAGGAAAGGTGTGGTTTTGTTTTCAGGACTGAAGATTAGACTTTAATGTTTTAACAGGGCTGGTAATGCTGATTTTTTCTGAAAGACCTAACTGTAAAGAAAGATGGTTTTTCTTTGTATCAAATCTGTTTTGATTATTCTGTCTTATAATTTGCAGCATCTGCTTGGAGCGATGGTGGCTCAGTTCGTCCTAGCTACTGGCTGGTTCTTCACAATCTCACTCCACAGGTATTTTCTGTGGTTGTTTCTGGGAACTTGTTTGGTTTAGCAAGGATTTGTAAATTCTTCAGTTGTTTATTTTTGAACAAAATCTGACAAAATCAGATTTGTCAGCATATATAATGTATTTCTACTAAACTGAAGTGCAGTCTGACTGTTTTTTCTTTTGTAATCACTTCAGCTAATTCTAAAGAGTTCAGGTTTTGCTATGTGACTTGAAACATTACTTAAGAGTTATAAAAAAAATTAAACAGGAAGATTTTTCTTAGAAATGAGGGTAAATTTCATTACTATAATGTGGAATGGTTTGTAGTTGTTCTTTGGGATTTTGTCAATAAGAAATGTAACTACCAGTTTTCACTTTAGTGTTCCATAGTGAAACCACAGAATTTTTCCAACACTCCTGCCAAAACCAGTCTGGTTAGGTTATTTCTGCAAGTATTCTCAAAGCTTGCTGCCATTCAGAATGAATTCCATGGAGATTCTGTTTTCAGCATTCCCCATTAGTCCTGTGTTCAAGGCCTAGGAAAAGCCTATATGATTATCAGCAGCACCCTGAGAGTCCCTCTGTAAACCAGGATAATTTACTGTGCTTCTGCAGTCTACCAAAAAAGGCTGACGTGAAAGGAAAAGCTGAGGTCACCGTCAGATCACCCAAAATGGCGAATCGTGCTCCTTTAGTAGAAAAGACTGTTTACCTTGATGTGAAGGAAGAGGTGGTGTGAGGAAAAAGCACAGTTCTAAGTCTGGCTTGTGTAAAATTCTTTAATGCTGCTTTAGGAATTATTTAATGGAAGAAGAGTATATTTTGGAGGCATTTAAGTTAGTAGGAAAGAGAAACAGATCATAATTGTCTCCATTATGGATTCTCTGTTGTGGGTCAGTACACTTGAGAAGTGTAAAGGTTCAGATGGATTCATAGACTCACAGAATGGTTAGGCTTGGAAGGAACAATATGTTCATTTCAAGGTTCTCTGTTTTTACTTCGACCGTATTTGTACCCCCACACAACTTCCTTTTCCCTCATTTGAAGCTGAAAAATAATGGGGAAAAAAGGAAGAAAGTAGCATTTCCTTAAGTATTTGCACATTTGGGTCCCATTCATGTGTCCATGTTCCTGTAGCACACCACAAATGGAATCTGTACAGAACACCTGGGAGAACAGCTGTTACTGGAGTAAGTAACAAGCTGTTAGTGCTACAGAAGGAATGTAGGCAACAACTGCTGTAAAAACATTAGTTCAGACGGAATGGGTTTGGCAGCAAAATCACTGACTCTTTCTGTCACTGTTTCATTAACCACAAAGACAAAGAAGCACCAAAATAAATTTTCAAAAATTTCATTGTAAAGGTATTTCCAGTTTTGCAAAAACCTTTTAAATACTAGTTTATCTAAATTCTGCTGAAATCAGAGAGCTGGAGACCAAGACATTCTGGTTCCTGTGCTACAAATTCTGATGACTGAAGATGGTGAGAAGTACAAGTTGTATAAAATTACTGGAAAAGCTGTCAACGTAAGGATAGTGGCAGTGTAAGAAACTCCGTGAGAGAGGGAAAACTGGACTCAAGCTGTAAGTGAACAGGAAAGATAATGTAGATTATTCAGTACCAAAGCAAACTGCATATAATTGTGAGGCGTGAAGGTTCCTGTCTGAAAATCAACTTCTGTCACCTTTGCTTACTTCCTGCTGCTTTCATGTGTTTTCCTTTCCGAAAGCAGAATATCTTTCAATTACTGACAAAGTCAGGATTGAAGTATGTTTGAAGAAATAATTACAAACATCTGTTTCGTCCTGGCGGTTCTTCCTCAGATTGATGGGTCAACCTTGAGGACGATCTGCATGCAGCATGGCCCACTGCTGACATTCCATCTGAACCTGACCCAAGGCACCGCCCTCATCCGATACAACACCAAACAGGAGGCGGCTAAGGCCCAGACTGCACTGCACATGTAAGCAGAGTTTTGAGACAAAAATCTTTGGGGGTGTGGGGTTGATGGTATAGGCCCCCAAACTCAGTGAAAACTTTTGAATTATACTAATCTCCTGAATTCCAAAGGCTTTTAGCCTGTTCTTCATCTCTTGTTTGAAAGGTGGCATATGTGCATTTACCTACACAGTATAGTCATTTTTATTGCTCTTGGTGTTAATGTTCAGGACCTGAGTTTAAATTTATAAAGATTTTGTTCAGGCATAACTGAATGTTGGAGAAAGGGGTTAGGGTGTTTTTATTTTGTTTTTTCCCCTTATAAAATAAAAGTTCTTTTGTTTTGAGTGAGTTTCACTGTCAAAAACAGCTGAAGTTTTCCATGTCCACTTGCAATGTAGCAATGTAGCTGATACCTCCTTTGGTTTGGGCACCTGTTAGTGTTGTTCCTGTGCTTTCTGAATCCCTTGCCCATTACCTTTTGGCTCTAACTGGTTTTTTTCATATGTGTACCTTGCCCTCTAGGTGTGTGTTGGGAAACACTACCATCCTGGCTGAGTTTGCCACAGATGAAGAGGTTAGTCGCTTTTTGGCACAAGCTCAGCCCCCTACACCTGCAGCAACCCCAAGTGCACCCACAGCGGGCTGGCAATCCCTGGAGACAGGACAGAACCAGACAGATCCAGTTGGACCTGCTTTGAATCTCTTTGGTGGGTCAACAGGGCTTGGGCAGTGGAGCAGTGGTGGCAGCGGTGGCAGCAGTGGGGGTGATCTCACTGGTGCTTCATTGTGGGGACCCCCAAACTATTCTTCAAGCTTGTGGGGGGTCCCAAGCGTAGAGGATCCACACAGAATGGGCAGCCCTGCTCCATTACTACCTGGAGACCTTCTGGGAGGAGGGTCGGATTCAATCTGAACTTAGAACTTTCAACTCTGACCTCGTGACCTTTTTTGGAACAGCAGCAGCACTAACTTGACCTTTTTCATTTTTTTCAACTTGCAATAAATACATTTATAAAAGGAAAAAAGAAAATGGAGAAAAAAGAAAGAAAAAAAAGGTGGGTCATTGACAGACTGTCTGAGCACATAGTTGCCTCCCTTATATAACTTCAGTTTTTTCGTTTGGAATATGAATCCAAAAAGAGAACATATCACTCTTGAAATACTTGAATCGTGAACGCCAACTTAGAAAGACAATGTGAAGCAAGTACACATACCATTTAAATTTAAACAGAAAAAATTAAAAAAATTAGTTTCTAGTTTTTCACTTTTTCATGTTATATGGAAGTTGTTGCTAAGAAACATATATACTGAAAAAATAGCTTTTTAACTTTGTTTGCACTGGGTGTGTTTCCGTCCTTAGGTCTACCATGTTGGGTTGGGGAGGGGTTCAAAAGAATAAGGGGAGGGAGGGGAAGACTTGACGGAGCCTCACTTTAAAAACAACAACAAAAAAAAAAGTAGAAAAAAAATTTAAAAAATTAAAAACCCACAAAAAAAAACCCAAAACAGAAAAAAAAGAAACAAAACAAAAAAACCAACACTTTGTGATTGGCTGGTTGGTAAGTACCAGTGTGTTCTGGCACATGTAACTGCCCACGTGTGCTTGTTTCTGTATGAGTGCGTGTGCACATGTTTGTGTGTGTGCATTTTTTTCTCTTTATATATATCTTGAAACGCTGCATTGCTGGTGGTCTATGGGCTGGCTGGCCATCTGCATGTCTTGATTCTGAAAGCAAGACTGGCATGGTGGAGTCCCTGTCGCTGAAGCAGAATCCAGTTGGTCTGGATTAAAATTTGTCAGTAGGGTTTTTTAAAATTCGTTTTAGCAGGGTGCTATCTCAAATCTGCGGATCACACAGAGTGGATAGTCACCTCCTAGCCCTTGTTCTAACCCTGTGATAGAGCAGAACACTGCCATATCCAAAGGATTTGGTGAGAGAGGAGATAATGTTGTCTTTTGAGTAGCAGTGTCTTTATTTATGTCTGCATGTGGGGGCTTTGTTTTGAATGAACCCTAGAGCGTTTGTTATGTAATGCAGACCATTTATTTCTTCCAACAAGGGGAAAAGAGGAGGAAAGAAGACATTGCCATTTTTTGTGCAGCTAGACAAATGTTTTTCAGTCTCTTGCAACCTTCAATACCTTTAAAAAGAAAGTGTTTCTTTTCTCCCCCAAACCTAAATAAGCACCTGTACTCATTCTAGAGGAATCCATCAAAAGCTTGAAAATCCAGCCCAACCAAATTAGGCTTTTTGTTGGTTTACTGCTTCTATTAAAACTGACAAAAAAACTAAATGGTGTTAGCAAAGTGCTGGCCAGCCTGTCTCATCTCCTGAAAGCACATGCAGCTAACTCCTTCCCGTGTCCTTCATGGTGAGCGTTACGTGTGCCAGGCCTTGGTGTCATTACAGCACCAGACCATCATTGACAGAAACGTTTACTTACGAATGTTCTTAAACCAGTGTGTACTTCAAAGGTTTCCTTTTGTTTCTCTGTGTTGTGTTTTTTCCTGTGTACGTGGTTTTGCTTAGGGAGGTATATAACTAGCAAAGACTTTTTTTTTTTTAAAGCAGTATTGCACCTTTTTGTTTTTTGTTTTTACTTTTTTCTGTACTGTTGCTTTTTAATTTCTGTATTTAAGGAAAGATTTGGGGTTTTTTTAGCATCAGTGTAGTAGTACTCTGGGCAGGATAGGGATGACCTATAATCCACAGTGATAGCCAGTGTGTGAGTGCGTGTGTGCACTGGGAATGAAACTTTTAAGACCTGTTGTTGTGAAAAGAGTCGTAGCTGACTTGAAGGAGCATCCCTTGACATGAAGCAGGAAGTCTTTTGTGGGGCTGTGGCCAGAGGAAGAGGGAAGAGAGATGCCAGTACTTTTTCCATAAGTACTAGGATTTGCATGCAGCATTGTCCAGCTGTTACACTGTCTAACAAAGTGCCGACCTTCTGTACCAGCACATACCTGTCCATTCCAGCCCTCAGAGAGAGCAGTGCTTTATCACCTGGTGGAGGGGGGCAGATAGAGGAGTCTGTTTCTTCAGTGTTTTCATTGAAGGATATGACCATGTCTAACGCATTTAACTCATAGGTTTGGTGGCAGGAGCAAAAACAGATGCAAGTCATGTGGGGGAGGTTAGTGCATGCGTGTGTCTGTGTGTATGCTTGTGTGCAGGGGGTGGGAGGGAAGGCCTAGGGAATTACATGGCTGTTTTATTTGCCCTTTCTATGTAAACCCAATGTGACAAGGAAGATTGACGAAGGGAAATGCTGCATATACACATAACCTGTAGATTTGTATGCAAAATGTTATGTGGTAGAAAAGTACAAGTAGGTTTGTATTTGTTTAGTAAACAGGAGTGTGCAGCATACTCTGGCCCCTTTGGAAAATACTTTCCTATCAAGTCTCCTCCATCAATCCCACCATCCACAAAGAAACAAAATGCTCTCTTTCAGCTCCTGCTGGCTGGCTAGTGCCCCTTGTGTACAGGCATCTGTACGGCTTTGTTTCTGCTCAAAGACGAATCGCACTTGGACATGCAGAGCAGGTTCTTAAAAGTCCTGTGCCAGCAGTACTTCCTAGTGAAGCATCTTTGGCCTAAGCAAGCCAATATCTGTTCTGTCACATGACATGCTGGTTCATTGCTGTGTTCCACCCTCACTTCTCTCTCCCAACCTGCCCTAAGGTCCCTTTTCCTGCACTTTGGGCTAGTTGAGTTCATTGCGATACTACGGTGAAAGCCGGGTGCTAAAGCCCCTCTTGTTTACAAGACATGATGAGGGATTTGAAATATTTAAAAAGAAAAGCTAAATTGTTCTTCCATTGTAAGCTTAAAGGGAAAAACTAAAACGTACAAAAAAAAATAAGACCAAAAAGTGCATATACATATATATATATTTTAGATGAAAACTAACTCTGGGAGCATTTAACAGTGTTTTTGGTTTTATTTTAACATTTTATTTTCCTGCTTTAAATTTGCAAGCATTCTCAGGAATTCTAGGGTAGGAAGCCAGTTTTTGAAGATGGTTTATTTAACCTTATCCTAGATAGATGGCTATTTCTTGTTGATAAACTTTTACAAGTTCCTGAATCTTCAAAATGTTTGAAAATTTTTACTTTAAAATAAAAATGCTAAAAAAAAATCTCCAAATGTTACTGTCAAGCGAGGGATCAAGAATTTTAAAGGATTTCTAAATTACAATACATTAAGAAAACTTCTCAATATCAGCAACAGGAATTCATTGCAATCTTAATTTGTGGGAGAAGTGTTATCATTTATTGTGCTTTATTACTCATGAAGATGTGTGCAGTTGCATGGAGAAGAGAAGTGTGTGAATGGAAACCTACTATTCCCTCTCAATTGAAACTAAACAAAAATATTCTTCCAAGCACCTTTTTAAAAGCAGAGTGAAAGTATAAACCTTATTAAAATGCAGTTGAGTTTAACTGAATGAATCCTCAGTTAGGATGACTAGCAGGAAATACACAGTGGTGCTTCTTTGAACCACTTCTGTGCAGTGCTAAAGAAAACCAGTGCTAACAGAATACTCAGTAATGAAGTAGTTCTATTAACCTGCCTTTTTCAGTACAGAAAAAAAACAGACTATGGAAAAACTTCACACAAATGTACATTGGAAATCAACTTTCCAATTTTCAGCTACTTGATCAGTTTAATTCCCCACTTGGAGATTTGCTCATGTTTTTCTTCATCCACCCCACCTCCCAGTCTTTGTTTCATTTTATATTAGGGAAATAGCTGTTCAACTCCTCTGTTCACCCTGTTGCTGCTGGTTGTCAGGGCTTACTGTCTTGAACTTAAGAGTTTGGTGTTGGGATGGCCAACTTCTGCCTCCCAGCTCTAGGGGTCAGGGGCTTACTCTGCCTGAAACGGCTCGGCTCAAACCACAAAAACTGTGCTAGTGCCTTGTTACATGCACCCACATGCCCTATAGTAGGGGAGGAGAGGGAAGATGAGGCAAAGTGAGGCAGTGTAGCCACTTCATGGAAATAGATGTGCCCATTCTTAGGGGAAGGAGAGCATGCCATGTGAGCAGGTCGTGCAATGAGTTACTTAATAGTAGTTGAGATAAGTTGTTATTATTAATAAAAGAAATCAGATGCCAAATTCTGTCTTTCTCATAGCAGTTGCCCGGTGTTTTCATGTTGTGCTGTGTGTGCATGTGAATCTATTGAAAATAATGCATCAGTAATAATAATAATGTGCTTTAAAACTCCTGTCATGGGCCAGTAGAAGGAGGGTTTACTTAGAAAGTTTAGGATTTTATTTTATTGGGTTTTTTAATGAGAGAATTTGAGTGCTTTGCCAGAAGCTGTGTTTTATCAAATTAGCAATGTCCCAAAAGAGAGGAAACTGTAGCATTTAGTCAAAAAGCCAACAGACTTGACCTTCACTTGGAAGTGAATTGTGACTGACTGCTGAAGGGTTGGCCGTCTTAAATTTCAGCAGTCTGCTGGGTCCAAACCTATTGGTTGTACAACAGTCTGTTCCTTGTTTACTGAATGTGCATCCTGTAAGTGTTAATGACCATCTCCTCAGTGACAGTTTCCCTGCATTGTCAAAGTAACAATCTATTTTCCAGCTATAGTTGACAGATCTGTATGGCTTAGTCATGGCACTGCCAACCATTGCAGGTGGTATCTGAGAATTGTGCTAACCGGACTCAACTAGGGACACCCATTGCTTAATGTTGTAAAAATTCTGCTAGCATTTGAGCTCCTAACAGTGAAAAGTCAGCAGGAATTCATGTTAGGGTATTTCTGGGCTTTTACAAAAATGTTCCTGGGAGGGAGTCATAGCAGCATCTTGTTTAAACGTGTTGGCAAGGTAGGGCAAAGAGGCTGGGGAAAGCACAGCTTGGAAAAGACTTAGGGCATCTCTTTCCAGAAAATGCAGCCACTTTGCTTACCCTACCTTGCAGTGTCTATCAGGCTGAGAGTTCTTAATCTGTTTGATAATTCTTTGCTCCATTTGAGGATTTTGTCTTAGCAGTGACAACAGAGTCTAGCAAGCAAAACAAAGTGTGGTACAGCTCAGAAACTGTTCAGACTTACGACATTTACTTGGAATACTTGCCATCTTTTCCCAGTGTTTTTATGTAACCCTGGACACTTGCCTACCTACAGTCTTGCGAGTGGGGTGTTTGTTGTTTTTTTTACAATCACAGGGTGTCAGGTTTTTCTTAATTTTTTTTTATTGTGCTTCACATTAAGTGGCTTTTGTAATGAGTAACAATGTTAAGCCAAGTATGTTTTTACCTCTTCAATATAAACAGGTTGTTTTCAAAAAACTGGGTGGCATAACCACCTCAAAGATTAAATAGCAATTAAACATTTATATTAAGTTGGCCTCTTTCTCTTTTTTTACCATGAAATTTCTGAGCATTTATTCTTAAGAACTTTTGCCCTGTTTTTCCTCCTAAAAATGCTGCCATGTCTTCCACTGTGTCCTAATAGTGCATCCATATAGTACTGTAGTTTTCTGGGTGGAAATTTTGATAAGTTGGTTTTTTTGCTTCATCCTTTATTATGTTTAACTCTTACATTTCTGGTTTTGTTTGTGCTTATTGTTTTCCTATTGACTTTCAGAGGAGCACTGTTTGTATATCAGAATATCCAAATTTGACCAAGTCTGGTCAAGGAAATGAGCTGGATCCAGGGTTAAGGTAGCAGATGAGGACCTGTTGTGTTTCCACTATGTGTTGCATATATCACATTCGCTATAAATCGTGTGACTTTAGTATCCAGGTTCTCAAGTGGATTAAAATGCAGGTTTTGTGGAGGCTGGTTAACATCTCAGGGTAATAGTGGTGATTGAGTAGGAAGGTAGGGGTTTTTTTCTAAAGATGTGAAATTCCCTTAACAGAAGCAGCTTTCTTAATTGTAAACATGCATGCTTTGTGGGCAGGAAAGTAATGTCAGGACAACTACGTTGGAATTAATTAAAAAAAAAACCCAATAAACAAATGCTGTTGAAGTTCAACTTTGGTCCTGATTCTGAAGCAACATATGCAGAGTCTGTTGGTTTGTTTAAATTTATTTTGCACACAATATCATTTCAGTTCTGTAGTTTATGTGCCACTGTTTCGCAGTTTTAGGAACTGGTACTGTTAGATCATATCAGTCATTCTGATCATTTGTGATCAAAATACAGATATCTAAAACCCAAACTCTTTCTTCCTGTTTACCTTCAGTACTTGGCTTCCACCTGTGGCAGAAGGATGTTAAAAGAAATGGGGAGAAATATGTGAAGTTTCCCAACGTTGTCCTGAATTCACATCCAAACCTAAACCACAAAGCAACAGTTAGGCTGTAGCAGACCTGTTGGTTGGACTAAACGACAGGAGCCAAACTGGAGATTTTTAGCAGCCTTGCTAGTCCATGTCCTTCACAATGTTTTGCATAAGTGTCCCATCACTGTAAATACCAGTGTTGCTGAATTTTACCGAAGTTCCCCTGCGGTAGATAATAGTAAACAGGTCCATTTTGTAGTGACTCACCAAGCAGAGCTTTACCTACAGTAGACTTTAAGGGTCTGTCTACATTGCTGTTAAAATTGAGTCAGGGTCCCATTTAAAATTATAGTGCTCTATTTTGTGGTGTTACATGACTTTAAACTTTGTGATGTAGTAACTATAGCTCCTGATCCTTGTATGAAAAGTGATTTAAGGTTTCATCTGTGCTACAGAAAGCGCCACAGCTCCTGGTGGGTTGGAGCCTACTTTTAAAACTTGTCAGGCCATGATAGATGCAGTTATATTTGTAGCACGCAGCAGACAATATCTTTTTGCATCCACGGTTTGCCTGCACATGGCTTTTCATTGAGGTATGCAGGAAAGCTTTTGTCTAGAAGTCTCCCAGAGTCCTAGCAAGCTTCTAGCAAATCAAGTACCCTCTGCAAAAGATGCGTTTTTGCCCTGGATGTGTGATAGTTGTGACTGGTGACACTCAGCAGTGTTAGGATTCCTGTAAACTTTGTAGTGAGAAAGGGAGTTTTTTGACTTGACTCTGACAGCCTTTCTGTGAAGTAATGCAGAGTACTCCGGGGAGAAAGAAAAAGAACTAAAAAAGGGAAGAATGCATTGTGCCAGCCGGCATTAGATATTTAAGTATTTCAGCAGCAAACATTCTTGACTGTGGTGGGCAGAGGGGAAGGGACTGGAGAATTTTGCATGAGTGCACAACACAAGGAGGCTGTGTTCGGCAAAAAATGTTTCCTTGAGTGCTAAATGCCTCTTCTTGGCTATTGCTGTGTGTTGTTACATTTGCAGAACTAACTTCCTCATTTTTTTATGTTTGTTTTTATTAATTGAGACAAAGTGGAAGTTCTTCCTGTTTCAGATGAAACACAAACAACCATAAGTGATCATTTTCTTCATGATTTACTGTTGAGCAGGTTGTACAGCTTGTTAGAATAGCTATTTTAATGACATGGTTATGATACTATGTGCTTTCTTTCCCTCCATCTCCCTGCCAGATCTGGCTTACCCTTTCTATATAAGGCACTGTGTGGGTTTTTTTGTTTTGTTTTGGGAACATGTGGAGAAGAGGCAAAATGAAGTGAAAATGCAAGCCAGGGTAGAACAACCTTACTTTAGGGGGTAGCCTTACAACAGAGCTTTATAGTGAGTGTGCTGTATTCCAAAATGTGTAAGCCAAAAACAAGCAAAAAAAAAACCCCATTCATTTATGCAAAAAAAAATTAAAAGAGGTGTTGGAAGACTTCTTTAATATGTACCTTCTAAAGGTGGAGTAAGGTCTCACCAAGTGATACGTTATTGTGATACTTCTTGCTGGGTCAGTAGGAATGGGTTGGGGTATAAGCGCTTAACGTTTCCTCCTATGTTTTTACAAGCAGTAAGTTAAATGTGGTATTTATGAATGTGCCTTTGTGAGTATAGTGACTGTCTAATTGAGGAGACCGCTTGGGCTGGAAAGGAGGCAGCGGTCTTTCAAGAGGTCAGACATTGAGATTGCAGCCCACTGGTCCCTTTCATCATGCAGCATCATTGGCTGGTCTCTACACTGCACAATACGTATTCATATGTGGTAGAGATTGGAGTAGGGGATGCAAAGGGATGTCATGTGATGCACAGAAGCTGTTGATAGTTTTAGGCTAGTCTGCCGTTGCAGGTTGAGTTTATATATGTATTATGTGGCTTCTCTTTATGTTTGTGTGCATGAGTGTGTGTGGCTTTGGTTTTTTGTAAGCACTGGAGAATTGAAACACAGTGATGTTTGAGACAAATTTATACATGAAGAGAAGATGATGTTTTGTAGCTTCTGTTAAATAGTGGGTGCAGGCACACTTTTACCCTCTCTGCCCGTGTCCTGATAAGCAAAACAGGATTTTTTTTCAACCCTTCAACTTCCAGCACACTGAACGTTGCCATTTAAATGAACAGGGTATTACACAAGAAGAAAAACAAAAAGTTTTTTGAAATGGTGAGGTAGAAGTGTTTAAAAGGAAAAAAAATCTGAAGTAATTTTTTGTTTCTTCAAAGCTGTTTGTAGCTAAACATGGGAATCTGCAGTGTCTCCTTCCATTTGTTTTTTTTTTTTTTTCCTAATCACCTCTTTGTCCCACCCAAAACACGAGGTGTACAAGATCAAGAGCTGTTGTTGTAGCGCTTTGAAATTCCCATCCTGAAAAGAAACTCCGGTGGGATCCCTCAGCTCTATTCAGGAAGACAAAGAGAGGAGAGACTGCAGTTTTCTTTGCTTCGCTCTCATTCCTCTCTAATGGCCTTGAAATGTATTATTATGCAAATGTGAATTTTGATACTGAACTTAAGAAGAGGTTGTTTGTTCTTTTTTCAAAAAAAAAAAAAGTCCCATATGTGGTCAGCATTGCTTCTTTATTTTGTAAGTGAATTGTAAACTATGCATTCTGCAAAGGAGGTGTAGGGGACAAAGATACTTTGCTAAACTGTTCAGGAGTTTCTGTGTCCATGGCATATCCATTATAGTTTGGGGAAGTGATAACTTCGAATTAAGAAGGAATTGGTAAGAACCTTTTTTTTTTTTTTTTTTTTTGTCAGATGCTGGCCAATGGATAATTGGGCAGAGATTTGAATAACCAGTGTTGGCTGCAAAACAAAATCAGCTCTCAGCCTTGCACAGGGCCATGAATTCAGCCACACAGTGTTAACCCAGGGCCAAAAGGGTGAATGGGACACTGGGTCTACCTGGGGAATATCTACCACCTCCTGTGCTCTGGCCCTTGTTAAGCTTAGGAAACCCATTGCCACAGGCACTGGTTTTTTTTGGATTTACTACTTGTTTTCCATTTCAGCAGTCCTTGTGCTCTTCCAGGAGAATTAGAACATGGCTGGTCCTTGATATCCACACTTTCTTATCCTTAACATTTTCTTTGCTGCTGTTTCTGGTAGGTACTGTTCATATGGTGACAGACCAGCTGTGGGCAGGGTGGTGGAGATGGTACTTACTTTCTGTTGCTGATCAAAGCCCACCTGTGAGGACTGTTTTTTCAATGTCAGCAGCTACCGGTGTTTTGTTGTCTGGTGTTGCTGCCAGTGACTTAGCAACTAACGTTGACAGTATGTGAAATTTTAGGGAAAGTAGACTGATATGTAGACCAGATCCTCTCTATTTAAAAGGAACTATCCTATTTTTATTATAAGGTGGTATTGTAATGGTCATTAAAAAGGATTTACTTCTTCACATCTTCAAAATGCAATCATTGTGAATTATGTGCATTCCTTGAAGCTTGCTGAGCTTCCAGGAAGAGTCTCCTCGGAAAAAATGTAGACTTCACGGCTCTCTCCATCATCATAATAGGGAGCTTTTGACTTGACTTTTTCCTTTGTCCATGGTGAACCATGGTACCGGCATTATCTTAGGTGTAATATTGTAAACAGAGAGATTATCCTGCCTGTATTCAGTGTTTTCATGCAGCAATTTATTTTTTTGTTGACATTCACAGTACTGTAATAAGTAATAGACTTGATCATTGTCACATCTGTGCCTGCCTTGCAGATGTGATCTTATCAGGGTTCCACTCTGCCAGGATGCCTTCAAAAAAAAAAAAAAACCAACAAAAAAATCCCAGAAGTTTAAACTCATTCACAAAAATACCTCCTGGTACATTTCCCCTTCTGATGTAACTTTTTAAGTCTTAGTTTTTCTTCTAAACATGATGAGCTTTTATTTCCATCTGTTATCTCCTTTGTAAAAAGATACTTGAACTAGTGGTTTTGAGCACAGGTCAGGAAGCCTGAAACTCCTGAATTTTAACATTGGCCATTACTCTTCCCTTGCCTCGGGCAAGTCATTTAACTACTTTGCCTTCATTTTTGTCACCTGTAAAGCGGGGTTGCTAATAATACCTACCTACCTCACAGGGGTTTTGTGAGGATCAAATAGTAATGTTTGTCAAGTGCTTAAAAGAAAAAAGCATGATAGAAGTATTACGAGGTTTTCACAGCAAGATCACTAGTTCTTTTTACATGGTTTGTTTGTGTGGAGGGAGAGAACCCTTTGTTTTTTTAATTATTGAAGCCATCAGACACTCAGATCCTAAATGATAGAAGTTGATAGAGATTCATTTACTCATACTCTTCAGTCTTTATGCCTGTTTCAATCATCTTCTTCTCTTCTTTATTTAGTTATGCCAGTGTTGCTACAGGTCACATGTCTCTAGTACTTTCAGATAAGCTTCAAAATTGAATTACTTTGAGCTTGCTGCTTCTTTCACCAGACCACCAAATCAGAGTAAGTTTGTGTACTTCTCCCTGCCATTAAGTGGCAGTTTTGGTAATGTCATCTTTCAACTAGACAAATCTTCTGCTGTCAGGAGGAGGAGGTGGTGATGTGTAGCTCCAGAGAGGGAGATGAAGAACCTGGCCACTTTATGCTGCTGCTCCAGGGATAAAGGCCAGAGTAGCTTCCTATGTCCTTCCCTGAGTTAATTTCAGTGTGTTACCAGTCACACTGCAAATGCCGTGTCTCTTCTTGCCCACAATATACAGAAGCCATCACCTGCCAATAGAAGGTAGGAACAGAGAGAATGATATTAGATGCTGCTTGTGTATATGCCTTATAGCTCTTCCAGAATGTCTCTGGGAGGGTGGTGGGGGACGAGGTCTTCATTGGGTAAATCCCACAGCTGTCAGGGAACCTCTCCTACTTTTTCCCCTCTCAATCACTTGGTCGCTGTTTCTTCTTTCTTGGTGTGCGTCTCAGGGATGTGCATGTAAGCCCATGCCTCTTGGAATTTGGCGTTGGAAATATCAAGAACATGGTTTCTGTACCTGAAACCTTTCTATCTGACACTCCCTGGTCCTCTCTCTGTCCTGCATTGCTCCCCATGGCCTTAGGAACATCTCTCCACTGTTGCCCTACACCACCTTCTCCATCTCTGCCAGGAATCAAGGTGACATGTATAAAGTGATTCTGCAGAGAAAAGCTGAAGTGATGCAAGTGCATCTGTGGGATTTACACGCAGAGGTGTCTTGGTTTTCCGTTGCATCTGCTCTGAAGCCTGCAGAACATCTGATGCACAGTGCTTTTTCTTTCTCATCTTAGAAAGCAGAACAAACAGCAGTATAACTCTGATGATGGTGGTTATGTAATGTTTACTTTTAACTAAATGCTAAGTATTTTCCTCAAAGAACCAAAAAAAATCCCACCTTCCAACAAAAGTAACCAAATGTAATCTTCCTGGGTGTGGAAGAGGAAAGGGGAGGAGGAAAAGCAGTGACAGAGGAGTGTTCTGATCTATTTTCATCTCCACTGCTCAGCTGGAGGTGTGAAATGCTGCTTTGAGTTCCACAAACATAAGGGATTATGTTTACAAAGGTAATTGCCTTCTGCCTGTTCAGGAAACTGGCTATTGGTGGGCATCGAGAGTTTGGCAAGTTTCTCTTCATTACAAATAAGTAATGGGAGAAAGGTTGTGTCTGAAAGAGGAATGGAGAAACAGATTCATTTCATCTACTCTTCTTGGTAAAATAATGCTCCCTTCTCTCCTTGTGGAATGGAGGGTTGAGGTGGTGGAATAGAAAATCATTGATGTCCAATATGGCTGGATTACAAAAGGCAGCTTTTCTACTTTGCACATAAATAGGTAACAGGAAGGTACAACTTAAGTCCTCTTGCCTGAAACACTGTCCCCCAGAAGCAGACATTGTAATAATAAAAATTGTGGCTGAGTGTATATTGATGCTATTTGCAAGTTACCTGTAAGTGTTTATTTTTTTTCTTATACTTGAAATGGCTTCCTTTACTAAACTCTTATCATAGTTCTGGTTTCTCCCCTCCTTCTGTATTGTGCAGTAAAGAAAATTGCAGGACAAATGGGGAGGATGTAGAGGAGATGACACAATGTCATATGTATCCAGGTTTCATCTTAATTTCCATCCCATATTCTCAGAAATGTTTGGACTTCCCAAGGGTTTTCCATGGACACAGAAACTCAGCACTTTAGAAGGTGCTCTTGTAAGGCTGGCTGCCCCCTTTTCCTCCTTTTCTATATTTTTATTTTATTTTTAGTATAGTGGTACTTAAGATCACTGGTTCACTTAAAAAGAAAAAATAAGATGTTTAAACTCTACTAATGTACAAATAAGCTGAAATGTTGCATTTTATGTGTATTTTTGCCATAGCAGGTACTGTATTTCTCATGCTGGATTTAGAAAAAAAAAGAAAAAAAAAAGAAAAAAAAACAAACAAAAGGGTGGTGTTTTAGTGGAGTGTGACAAGTTAAGAGTAATAAGGAACTAAGTCATCGTCATTTCATTGAAACTGAGAGATGGTGTAATACTTATGNGGGCGGGGCCTCTGCCCGCGCTTATCCCGCGGCGCCCGGGCCTGCCCTGCGCCGGGCCTCTGCCGCCGCCGCTGCTGCTGCCTCTGCCGCCTCTGCCGCCTGTGCCATGGCATCCCGCGGAGAGCAGGAGGACGTGATGGCGCGGTACCGCTCCCCGCTGGTGTCGCGCTACGCCAGCGCCGAGATGGCCTACAACTTCAGCGACAGGAAAAAGTTCGGCACCTGGCGCCGCCTCTGGCTCTACCTCGCCCAAGCCGAGAAGGTAACAGCGGGACGGGAGGTTG
>WBMY01001054.1:0-14826 GCA_013397315.1 Donacobius atricapilla | reverse complement strand
AGTTCTGATTTTCTGTCTCTTTACATTGTTTTGTGGAAAAGTAAACTGTTGGAAGGGGGGAGGGGGGTGCTTTTAAAAAGGTTTCTTGGGTTTTTTTTGTTTGCCCCTTTAGTGTGTTAATAAATCTATCTGTTTCTATCTTTAAGTTAAGCTTGTTTTTTCCTTTCTTCTAATCCTATTCCATAGTGGGAAGATAGACCACTACAAGAAGTTTAACAAAACAAGTTTGACAGATGTGAAACCACTACAAACTTCATAGCTGCTTTCGTTGCATGAGAAGCTGATGGTTATTTTTTCTGTACTCCTTTGCAAACCTGTTTAGCTTTTGGGTAATATCACCTTCCTTATGACACTTGCACCCAGCTGCACCTCAGTCTCATAAGAGGGAGCAAATACAACTAGTGCCTCATTAGGCCACTTACTTTCCTGTTGTCTTTAGCCTTCAGTAGTGCCTGTATTTTCCACTTGGGACAGTCTGATTTAGTCTGTCATTCCATGGGCTGTCCCAAGAACATCAAAATAATCATTCGTACTCTTGGTGGAAACAGATCTTCCACCATTTATGACTTTCGATGGACAGTATAAAAGGAGCAATGGTGGATCCAGCATTTTTGTCATAAGCAAGTTCAGTGCAAATTCTGTTACAAGAAGGAAAGCAAATTAATTTGTTTTAAGAGGAGACTTTTTGAGTCAACGAAGCATAATCTGTGTCGTCTTTGAGAGAAAATGTTATGTCTGGACCTTTAGACATAGCACAAAGTTCCTTTCTTTGCTTCTTTCAGGATTTGATTGTCCTCCGTGATGGGTTTAACCTCCTGCTACCCAAGGTGAGAATGTGGTTTTGCAGTGTCTCAGAACTGGGGAGCACTTGTGTCTTGTGCATAGCCTGTGTTTAATTTGGATTTTCCTCAACTTTTGTAAGAAGCTAGGAGGAGTTGTCTGTCTGAGTTGTTCTCAAAAAAGTGAACAGTTCCCTTCCTTTCCTTTCTCAAGTCTTTTCCCAGAGCTTTTGTGCTCACAGTGGGAATTTTAAGCAGTTCCTTGTTTATTTGTGCCACTGGTACTACATAGCAATGCAACTTTATTGTTTTCAGGATTATCTTAGTCTTATCCTTAGCTATATTCCTAGGAGTGCAGCCACATTCAAGAAACTATACAACTTTCTGAGGTCAAATACAGCAGGAGTGTAGTGCAGTGGTATCTATCTGACCTAAATAAGTTAGCATCCAATTTGCCCTGGACCATATATGTATTGATTATATGCCAAGCAACTTTATTTCTGACCAATTCCAGGAATAAAGAAAATACCCAAGGATGAATCAACTGCAGGATTGGGTTGGGCGTGAAGATTAGACTAGCTTGAGCTCAAGTCCAATGACTTGTGTTAGCTCTTGTTTGAGTTTCGTAGCAAGCAGAAATTGCATGCATGCTCTGAAAAACTGAAACACACCATATCTTACAATTAGAGGGGGCTGCACAGTTGCCGGTCAAGGTTCCTCCCTGTACAACTGCCCCTTCCTGCATAGTGGTTTCCCTCCCCTTTTTCTCACAATGTTGTGCTTAAGCATGTAGAGTTCTGCTGTGTTGTTTGGGTTTTTTTCCTCTCTCATTACACCTCTTCTCTATCCTTCCTGCTTCCACCAGCTTGCAAGGGTGATCAGCCGGCTGGCCGACTTTGCTGAGAAGTATGCTGACATGCCTGCTTTGGGCTTCACTCACTACCAGTAAGTAGCCATTAGCCTTTGCTTTCTCTTTGTAGTCTGTGCTTTGATTAAATTGACCTGCTACTGCTCTTTTGCCATCTTTTTTCCCCGTCTCCAACCAGTTGGATGTTCAGAAAAGGTGTATGTGCCTGCCTCCAGGCTTGTCTCAGGAAATTGGATTGTTGCTTTGACTAGCTGACAGCAGTTGCTTCAGCACAGCTTCATAAAGGATAACTTCAGGGCAAACACAGATGTGCATATTCTCTGCTGTTTCAAAAAAGAGTGACTGGGAATTGCACTAAGCCTGTCTTCCAGTCAGATTTTCTTTGTTTTTCTTTAAGTTATTTTCTGCTGCAGCCTAGAAAGTTTTGTTAATGGCTACTTATTGCTACAGATACTGAGTCAAAGGGCAGTGAGATCTGGGTAGTCCTGCTCTGGCGGTAGTTTAATCTCTTGCTTCATGAAGACTGTTTTCAGTAGCATTAAACTATACCATGAAATAAGCCTGGATCTTCTACCGCAGTGATACAGAACAGCAGAGGCAGGGAAATTAAGCATGGGTCACGTCAGACTCAGTGTTGGGCACTTTCAACATTTCTCCCAAAGGAGAGTGAAAGTATCAGGTCAGATCTCTGATTTATTGTCTTACTGTATATGCAGTGTCGGTTCCATCAGCTCTAGTCCTACAGCCCTCTTCATCTGCAGCTCTTTGGAGGAGTATCTGTGTTAGTTTCATTTGGGCTTTTGGAAAGAGGACAGAAGAGTGTTCAAGAAGTGTATACAAGGTGAAATCATAATTGATGTCTCAGCCTTTTCTGTGTCATTTGACAGCAGGGCCTTTGCTCCATTTGCAATCACGTCCATGTTTCCCCCAGCCTTCCCTTTTCCTGTTTATGTACTTGCCTGTCTTCTTGCCTTTCACATCCCATACTAAATTCATCCGGGTGAGTTAGTTTCCTTGTATGCCTCCTGGATCGCCTGTCCCTGCTTCCAGATCTTAGAACCTTCCTTTTTAAGTCTGAGCTTAATCAGGAACACCTCGTTCATTGTGTGTATGTTTTTTTGAAGTAGTATAGAGGTTTTCTTTGGAGTTCATGTGGATTATTTGAAATATTTCACTTTCTGGGTTCTGCATAACACCCCTGCTTTTGCTTCAAAGTATTTGCAGGGGGACTGAAGTGTAGCTGAAGCTTGCAGTTACTTATGCCAAGGTAGAGGTATTACAAGAAGTGTTGGCTGACAGCCAACATTGAAGTGTGTTTTCCTGGAGGCTGAGGAGCACATTTTTATAAATAAGAAGGGAAGGTTCCTGAGAGGAATCATTTAAAATCACATAATGAATGCAGATGTTTCTGTGCTGAGAAGTTCACACCAGTGCTGTAAGTCACACAGGGTGCCCCTTGTGCCCTGGGTGAGCGGAATTGGAGTGGGGGACAGATGCACCCCCAGTCTGCCAAAGTCCCTACAGGCCGGCAGGGGGTGCACGCCTGGTACATGGACACAGAATTGCTGTTTTCTGGTAAAGTAATTCCATCTAATTCCTGAAAGGAATTTTTACATCTTCAGTACCATTTATTGCTGACATTGTTACATCCTTCTGCCTAAGCCAAGTCCTGTTAATTTCTGCTCAAATGAGTCAAGAGAGATGAATCTGTAGGGAACTCTTAATGGCAGCCTCAGCAGTGAATTGTGGTGCTTGTGCAAATCCTCAACGAGTCATGTGTTCTTGATTGTTTTCAGACCTGCCCAGCTCACCACTGTGGGAAAACGCTGCTGTTTGTGGATTCAAGACTTATGCATGGATCTGCAGAACTTGGAGCGGGCTCGGGATGACCTGCGCTTCCGGGGTGTGAAAGGCACCACTGGCACTCAAGCCAGCTTCTTGCAGCTCTTTGAGGGAGACCACAGCAAAGTACGTCAGACAGCCCAGGGTGCAGACACACAGTCTTGGCAATTTTCCGCTCTGGAATGCTGTTTTCTTCCAGGGAACATTGAGATTCTGGCATTAAATTTACAAAGTCACCGTGATCCCTCTGGGGCTCATTGACAAGGCTCCATGTGAGAGTGAGCAGCATTTGAAAAGGGTTGTTTCACAGAAAGTAGAAGATTTTTTGACAGTAAATAGCAAAGCAAAGGGCCATTTTTACTGTTGCTAACCTTGCTGAGTTGCATTTTGAGCTCTTTTTTTTCGCTTCATCCCAAGGTTGAAGAACTAGACAGATTAGTGACTGCGAAGGCAGGATTTAAGAGGTATGTAACATGCTTTCTTAGCAGTGTGTGACTCCTGCTCTAGTGTTGGTCCAGATTCCTCTGGTTGCCAAACCAACATCTGTGCTGCTGTTCACTTACTCCCCGTTGCCATCTTCATTCCCAGCTGCATTTTCTTGCATGAAACTTCACCTCCTTAATAGGCCACTTCTGCTTGTCTCCCTGTCAAAGCACAGCTGTCCATTTTCCTCTGTTTCTCTCTCTCTCATCTGCATGCTGCCCCAAGAAATTGACAGCCTGAATCCAAAGTTGTTCTCATCAAGGCAAAATGACAGGCCTTCGCTTCAAGAGCCATGTCACTCCTTGCTCAAAGTCCTGCAGTACTGTTGTGTCTGGCTGGAACACTCAGCTTCTGTGCTTTTTTTCTAGGGCTTACATGGTCACAGGGCAGACCTACAGTCGCAAGGTGGATATTGGAGTCTTGGCTGTGCTGGCCAGTCTAGGGGCTTCTATACACAAGGTGAGCACCCTACTTGAATGCATTGGGAAGAGGGAGAAGTGTTTCAGATCCTAAAGAGAAGGTGCTCATAGTGCAGAATGCTCTGCTCAAGAAATACTGGTGTTCCTTGTTCAGCTGTCTTCTTTGTGATCATGTAAATTAACCACTGGGTACATGCCTGGTACTCAAATCTCAAGGATCTTAAGACCAATGACAAATAAAGCAAGTTAACTGAGCAGGTTAACAACTCCCACACCAGATATTAGTCTAATCTATGCTAAATTGATCCAATTAGAGTAAATGTCTTTCCTAGTGGTGTATGAGTTCTTAAATTGCACCATTTCCTCCTAGTTAATTGCCTTTCTGATGATGGTGTTATTCTCTTGTGGATTCTTTTCATTGATTTATCTCTGTTCTCTCCCTCTTTCTCCTATTGGGCTAAAGTGATCTGTGATACGTTCTTCTGTTCCGTTTTTTTTCCCAGTTCAGTGAGCACATGTTATCTGTGTTTGCAAATCACTGTGCGAATTTGTAATGCATTTTCAGTGTTCTCTTCTGATCCGTCTTCCATTCCCTGCAAACATTTGCCCTTGCTGGAGTCCTGTTCTCATCTAATCCAGCAGACATGCTGTTCTCTTTGTTTTCTTGGCAAACATTTTTAAGCCAGGAACTATGATTGCAGTGTCAATTTTTCTGTCAAATTTTTCACTGTTCCCAGTTTACTTTTTGCACATAAATGCAAAGATTCTCCAAGAGCACTAACAGTAGGATACATTGGTCGGTGTCAGCTTGGTTCTGTTTTATTAATTTTTCATGCTTTCTTTCTAGATTTGCACTGACATCCGTCTTTTGGCCAACCTGAAGGAGATAGAAGAGCCTTTTGAGAAAGACCAGATTGGTAAGGGATGAGAGAGTTTTCCTGGACTGGTGTATGTGTCTTTTCAGTTATGTTGGTGTGGCCTTTTAAACAAACTTAGAAATGTCACTGGCAGAATTTGCTTTAAATTAACTGGAGTTGACCTTGTTAGTATTTTCAATCCTTTTAAAAGAAAAAGAAAGGAGGGGAGGGGGGGAAGGAAAAAGAAAAAAACACCTTGCCTAAAGGTTTCTAGATATTAAGCAATTAAAATCAGATTTGTATTTGTGCACTTCCTGTGCTTGGGGGGAGAGCAGGAGTAGCCATGTATGATGTCCCATTGCCTAGAGAGGCAGACCTGGGTCTAAGGAGTGGTTAATGTTTTCCAATCCTCATGAAGCTGACTGGAAAGTAGGTTTTCAGCTCAACTCAGCATTTTGATCTTTATAAGCAGACAAATTAGGAACAATGAAGCTAGGGTAGACCCTTTCACTCTTGCCAGAAGAGCACCAGGGATATGATTCTGACCCTGTTAGAAAGGGAAAAGGAAATGTAGTGTTTTGGGTCTTGGCTGAAAGAAACTTCAGGTCCCTTAAATAGTTGTATAGAATTAAATCAGTGAATTAAGCCTTAGTCCTGTCTGGTACCATTCTACATTCTGTGCATGATTTTAATACCCATTCACTAGAGCAAGAGGCAGCAGTGTAAGCATCTGACATTAAAGATGAAGTGTTATGGAGCAGATGGAGACTTGAACACTGCTAAGATTGCCATGGGTAGCCTAGAGACATGGTGCTAAATACTGCCTTAAAAAGTAAGACTATTTGGCCCTTTGGCGTGATAGTACTTCTGCTTTGCAGAATTGCAAAAATGACCTCTCACTTTTTCTTTGCCCACATGTAGATGTTTTTGATCTGAAGGAGAAAATGGTGGTGTCATTTTTGTTATTATATATTGTCCTTAGAAAATTGTTGTATTTTGAGGCTTTAGTCAAAACTATGACTCCTGACACATTTTTCTTTCCTGGAGGAGGACCTTCATCTCTTCTGCCTGAGTGCAGCACTCTTTCTGTTGCCCTGTTTGCATCCCTTTTCCTCCTTTGCCAGGCTCAAGTGCTATGCCTTACAAGAGGAACCCAATGCGTTCGGAGCGCTGCTGCAGCCTTGCTCGGCACCTGATGACGCTGGTGATGGATCCCCTCCAAACAGCCGCCGTTCAGTGGTTTGAGCGAACACTGGATGACAGTGCCAACAGGTCTGTTTAGATCATGCACTGCAGCAACTGCAGATGGCCTTGTGCAGAAAGCTCCTCTGGTCTGTTTAGAAAATACCTGCCTTTAAACTAAACCCTCAAGATACCACCTTGACAAAAAGCAGTCTCAACAGAATCTAGAGACTACAAACTGGTTTCCTCTGTACCATCAGATAAAAAACGTTGGGTTTTTTTTAATGTCAAGATCTTCTGCAAAGTAAACCCATGGTGAAAAGGAGGGATACAGAAGCCAGGGTAATAAATTGCTTTCATAGTCCTCCTATTTCAACTGCACAGTATTACAGTACTCATATTTCTCAAAATCTTGTTTTGGACACAGTTTTTTGACCCTGTTGTTTTTTTTCACTTTTTAGAGAATAGTTCAATACCTTAACCCTCCAAATAATCTAAAAAACATGTTTTAATTTTGAAAAATAGTCTTTACAAGGAGTAGTCAGATCCTGGAGAAAGAGCACAATTACTCTACTTTTTAAAAAGTTTCATGAAAATCTGTGTCGGTCTTTAGCTCAGCAAATTTTGCTTTGTTTTATGATTCTTCATTACGACTATTTTGAGCTAAGCAGAATTTGTCTACAATTATTATCAAGTAAATTACAGCAATTAAATTCAATGCTTTTATCTTTTTTTTAGTACTAAATCTGCATAAAGCTCATACCTACCTTTGAAACATTTTAGTTTCAAAGTCATATTCTGTTGAACAATTTGATCTCTTAGAATCTTAGAAATCTCTAGTCCTCTAAGGTATGGCACCTGTGAGACAATGAACAGCAGCAGTTTTGGCATTATTATGTTAGATTAGCATTAAGATTGCTGATAAGAATGCTATTTTTTAAATGTCTCCACAAACGTAATACCTGCACAAAATTTTGTGAAAATATAGAAGATTTTTTCCCAGACCTTAATCCACAGCTCCTAGTCTCATTTAAAAAAGAGCTGCATAAGCAGCAGAAAGCAGTGTAAATTTAAGAAATTACATACTGGTTGTTATGGTGTGTTTATTTCCCAATAGCTACCAAGTGTTGAGAGATGGAGTGTTTAAAATGTTGGAATGTTTAAAATTTTATTTTCATCTCATCTAATAGAAAGACTTGTTTGTCCACCTAATTAACCAGTTTTAAAAATCTGTGCCTCGGATATTTCTTGTTAAAGCTATAGTGTTTTGGAAGGAGAACAAGCCAGAGAAAGTTCAATCAGTCTACAATCCAGCAAAGTTGTTTTAAGGCACTGTGATAGAATTGGAAGGCTTAGATGTATCTATCACAAGGTTCAAGAACTAGGATATTTTAAAAGATCACAGTTTAGGATGGGCCAAGCCCTGCTGTAACGGATGATACTATGTTTGCTGCCTTGTGATGCAGAGCATTTTGCCCGATACAGCTCAGTTTCCACTACTCCTCTTGTTTTCCTCCTCTGCTTTTTGTCAGGAGCCTCCTTTGTGACCAGGAGCTGGTTTCTTGGAGGAAGCCCTCACCAAATGCATGGATCCTCTTGGAAATTCCCCACTGAACACAGCCAGGCACAGCATGAGCATGCAGCATGTCTTACTGCTGGAGGGTAGGATCAGCAGTCGACAGTCCAACATAGAACACACAGGGGAAGATCCTGTAGATTGCTACCCTGTTTCCTAGCTGTGTAATCACTGAATTATCTTGGAATTTTCAAGTGTTTGCCTTCACCCTTTTCCCTCTCCCTCTCTACTGACGAGAAAGAAAAAGAGAACAGCTCCAGTGTTAGACCACAGTAATGCTATTTAGAGCATTATTTACAGAAGCTGAAGGATCTGAGGTGAACTGGAACATGGCTTTGTTGCTGACCAGGGTGCTGGGTACGTGTGTTTCGTAGGCGCGTGTGTCTGGCTGAGGCTTTCCTCACAGCTGACATCATTCTGAGTACACTGCAGAATGTCTCCGAGGGACTCGTGGTATATCCAAAGGTAAAGCAGGAGATAATGGACTTCCTTGGTAATGCTACAACTGTGCCAAAGTGTACAAAAATGCTCCCACTCCAAGAATTAATCTGTTTGAGTTTTGCTGTATTCTTGCCATTTTCTCACTGTTGTAGGACTTAGATCAAAGGCCTCTTGTGAGGTCAATAAGAGAGTAAATACAAAACTTGTCACAAAGGATATTTTTCCCTGAATTACAGAATGGATCTGTAGAACTTAGCAGCAAAAGATACTGTCTAGACAAATCTCATCCACTCCAGTAACTCACTACAGGTTAAAAAAAATTATTGGACATCTTTTCCAAACTTATTGTCTCTCACAAGATATGGCTTCTAAGTATTATCAACTTCAATATCTGGATTTTCAGGGATAAGTTCAAAATGACAATTTGTCTTTGCATCATGGGGACAGACTTTTTGTCAGGGCCTGTTATAATAGGACAAGGGGTAATGGTTTTAAACAGACAGAGGGACAATTTAGATGATATAGGAAAGAAGTTTTATTACAAAGAGGGTGGTGAAACACTACAATAGGTTGCCCAGAGAGATGATGGATGCCCCATCCCTGGAAACATTCAGCATCAGGTTGGACAGGGCTCTGAGCAGCCTGATCTAATTGAAGATGTCACCAGTCATTGCAGGTGGTTGAACTACATGGCCTTCTAAGGGCCCTTCCAACCCAAACTTTTCTGTGATGCTGTGACCATTGACCAATCCTAGAGATTCAAGGAGAGAGGAAAAAAATTTCGCTGGAAAGTTTTCAGTTGTCTATAGACTTTGTATAATGCTGTTTCTTTTTTCCTGTTTTTTTGGATTTGTTTTTTCTTCTTGTGTATGTGTGTGTGTTTAAGGTGATTGAGAGAAGGATCCGGCAGGAGCTGCCATTCATGGCCACAGAGAATATAATCATGGCAATGGTGAAGGCTGGGGGCAATCGGCAGGTACAAATGAAGTGTCCAAAATACCTTTGTTTATGGCCTGCTGTTTGTCTCCTGAGAAACAAGTGCATCTGGGCTCTTGTCCTATCTCACCTTTCTCTGCTCTTCATATGCTCCACAGAGTTATTAATATTGCACTGGTGCTGCAAAGCCAGGCTCTGCTCTCTGAGGGGAGAGCACTTGCGGAGAACCCTATTTTCTGTTAGGAACACTGTGTGTTTGGGCTAATCTCACTGGCTGTACTGGAGAAGAGGGAGACCTAGTTTTATGTTTGATACTAGTAGGTGTTTTCAGTTTCTAAAGTGTTTGAAGGAGCTTGGAACACAGGCCAGGCTCCTTTAAATGGAACATGTTGGCAGTTGGCTACCTTATAAATTAAAAGAGGATGAATCAGTACTGTTAACAAAAAAGCAAGCAAGACCATTCTGAACCACTCATTCATGTATCATTCTTCCCTAACTCACTACAGTATATTAACCACTTTGTCTGTAGTCCTTCATTCAGCTTCCTGTGTTCAAGCAAACTGTAATTAAATATTTTCCTTAGTAAATAAACCCAGACACAATTAGATTATATTTCCTTATCGTTTAATTTCACAGTTCAGGTCAAAATTGATAATCAAATTTCCATCTTAATAAAGTACCTTATTTTCACTTACCTTTCGGATAATATTTTTTCCTTCTATGATTATTTCCTTGTCAAGGACAGAAGAGAAACTTGCAAGAATTATGAAAGGGTTTGAGGGAAGCTTTGAGCAGAATATATGTGATTTCAGTTTTCTGAAGCAGCTGTGGCAAATCACCCATTATATTAGTCAGGAAACATCCTTTTTTCCTTTTTTTCCCCTATGTCTATGATGTCAGTGGGTCAGTGAGTAAGCTTCCTGACTAAATGCATTAAGGGTCACATCATGTGAATTGCATTCTGTTATTCATTTGTGTCTCTTGTTGACCTACCTTCTTTCTGGTGCTGTGTAATTCCACACCCATAGGATTTACTATGTTTGTAGAAGGTGTTCAGATTCATATTCATATGTTCTGTTTTTCTGTGCTGGGAACTTTGGTACAGCACATCTTCTAGGCTTTCCCACCTCATAGTACTGAAATTCACTTCCTTTCCCCACTACTAACCAGCTTCCTCCCCTGAATATCCAGAAGATAGATCTATTCACCTGAGGCAGGTCAGTGCTGAAGCGAAATGACATTTGGATAGAGGAGGCAGGATAATTTTTGTCCTAACTATAGATGAAGGATAATACATTTAAGGAGAAGATTCCTGCATAGCTGTAAATGCAGCCACATGGCTGTATTTTAGGACCAGCATGGCAAGATCTGATTTTGCAGATGGTACCTGACTGCATCTGGGTTCCCTTGTTCTTACCAATTAATTCCAAAGGAATTGGGATTTTTTTTCCTCAGTCTATCCTTATGTCGGCCATGGTTTGCAAAGTCTCACTGCTTGTTAAGTTGGACAGCTTCTTTTCCCTTTTTAAAATCTGTAGAGGTTTTACGTTGTTTACAATTGACAAAAAACCCCTAGAATGACTCCTAAGAGTATTTGGGAAATTTGAAGAAGTATAAATGATTCCAGTGTCATTAGTTTATGTTATAGTTGAACGGGGAATGTATGTGACATTTGGACCGTTTTAGCCTCAAAGGGCAAACGTGAAAGGCTGAAGAAAACCTTGTTTTAATGTAGTGACACATGAACCACTGCAGTCCAAACTGTGTCTTCTTTATGCACTGTCCAGGGCAATACAATTTGATATTTTTCCTTCCCAAACAAGTTGGTGAGATGAACATATGCTCTTGGTAGCAAGGGAATTGCTTTTTTCTTTTTCCGACTTCTCCCTGTACCTACAGGATTGCCACGAGAAAATCCGTGTTCTCTCTCAGCAAGCAGCAGCTGTTGTGAAACAGGAAGGAGGTGATAATGACTTCATTGCCCGTGTCTGTGCTGATCCTTACTTCAGCCCTATCCATAAACAACTTGAAAGCCTCTTGGATCCCTCCTCCTTCACTGGACGTGCACCTCAACAGGTGAAGTAGTGGAAAGAGGCTGTGGGTTGTAAAGCAATGTGTAGTTTAATCCTGCATCCTTCTGTATACAATATGCACACTGTTTCCTATAGAGACATTTTTCTCTTTTGATTTCCTTGGCTTTCTTCTCTGTCTTACCTGTGGCTTCACACTTTTGACCCTGGACATACCAGACCATTTGGTGTCTTTGTGAAAGACAGACCCCTGTGAGACAGGCAGGTCCAAATGACGAGGAGGAGGCAAGTCCTTTTCCTAATTTTATTTTTCTCATCTTGAACAGGTGGCAAAGTTCCTGAAGGAGGAGGTTCGACCAGCACTGATTCCATACCAAAGCGAGATGGGTGGGAAAATTGAACTGGCACTTTAGGTATAGTCTGCAAATGTGTGTGGGTACAAGAAAATAATAAAAGTCTTATTGACCCAGATCTATTTACTGTGTCACATTACTTTGGTTCTCTACAGTACATTTAACCCCCAGAGCTTACAGCCACCTTGATTTCAGATGGGCTTTTCATTCTTTGTCTGCTATTTGGCCAAGCCTCCATCTATAGTGTGTTGAGTTACTGAGAAATGCGCAATTGTGACTAGGTAACTTTATCACAGCACCTTCACTGGCCCGTTACAGAGCACTGCCAGCTGTTAAAGAGCAGTGCCTGGCGCTGCCTGACATTCATGTAGGACTGACTTGTTGAAGAGCAGAGCTAAAGGGGAACTGAGCCCACTCCCATTTTCGTCCTTCTTTCCATGCCCTGAAACTTTCTCCACAGGTGTGTCAAAAGTTGATAAAAGGTTGTCCTGGCTTTCAGAGTACTGTGACTTGGAGAGCAAACAGGCCAAAATATTAGAAATAACGAAAGAGAGAGGCCATGGAACTTCATGGCTCATCAAACTGATGCTCCTTCGGTGCTCCTTTCCTTGTGTAATACTGTAGCTGTGGCTCTGTAGCTTCTGAAAATTGTATTTACGGGTGTGGGTAAGAAACCAGTCATGTTTTGGCTGTGATTGTGATCCTTGTCTATAGGTGCTTGATAATGAGTGGCAGGTGGACTCTGGCATGTGTAAGTTGTTCTCTACTTACAAGTTTTGTCTGATAAGGAAAGAAAAAAAATATTGGAATTCATTGAATGCCAGAGAAATGCAAGAGCTTTGGATTTATTTCTGACATGAATGATCTGTTTTGTAATGTCTGTGCTTTACAGGACAGTTAGTACTGAATCAAACTCTTCTCCCTTTGACTTAAACTGGAATAATTCCCTTTTCTTCCAGTGCTATTACATCACACAGCATTTCTGCTTCAGTGCAATAAAGAAGTTCTCTCTGGCCCCTTATTTATTCAGACCCTCAGAGGTGACATGATAAGGATTACTTGATGATTTTTGAAGTGTGGTTTGTGGGACCTGGCAGTGGTCAGAAGAGGAGTTTCTAGGCTTCAGGCAGCAACGAAAGCCTGTGTGAAAGCAAGTCAGATAGACTTTCCCAGGCATTTGCTCTGGGGGAGCTGTGAGAAGATACTCCAAACAATTTCTAATCTTTGCATTTGCTGTTTTTACCAGCTTGTTTACTTGCAAAGATGTTTACAAAGAGGTGTAGGCTCCAAATGACCAATCATGTTCAATTGCACCGAAACACTGTATAAGAGTGTGTCTTTCAATAAACTGGCACTATATGCCCTCCAAGAAAATCAGAGTTTAATGTATTGTTATTTGAGCCATCCCGAATATTATAATGATAGTGGTTGATGAAGAGAATTAAGAAAAGCAAAACTAACTGAAAGAGGCTACCTGCTGTCCTTCAGGTCATCATTGTTGAAAGAGGATTTTAAAATACTGTATGTTTTAATAAGGCTTGTCTTTATTAAGTAGTTAAGAGCAGTGGGAAGCTTGAGGCTGTGATCTCCTTCCGCTGAGATTGCTCTGGCTTTACCTTGCCTCTAGAATGTGGCATTCAAAATGTCTCAAACATTTGTGAGTTTGATGGTGTTTAAAACATTTTGTTTGCTTGTGCTATTAACATTTAATTAACCATATGTTTGAAAAGGATAACTCTAACTGAACCCTCGTAATTTTCAGGCTATTACTCAAACCGATAGCCAAGAAAGAAAACAGACAGATGCCTAAGTCCTTCTTTGGTCCTCTTTCCTCCTTACAAAAATACCAACCAACCCTGTGTGGAGAGAAGGAACAGTATCTTTTCTCATAATTGGAAATAAATCCTTGTCAGGTAGAGGCTGCCAGCTGTTGGACTTGGTTTCCTGGAAATTTTAAAATGAGTAACAGTGGTGCAGGGAAAAGTCATCCTCTGACCAGGCTCCCCCACTGGCAGCGGCTCCCAGGACCCGGCCAGGCCCAGCCCCGGCCGCCCAGAGGGCAGTAGGGCCTGGCCCAGGGCCTGCTGCTGCTCGGTGTTACCTGTTTTCCTGACCAGAAGGAAAAGGGACTGGCTTGGACAAACTCAGCTTTATATATGTACTCACAAAGTCATTTCTCAGTGGTCAAACAATATGCCAATATCTAAAGTAGACTCTGATAGGTACCTGTCCCTACCAAAACAACTCCAAGGTCCTGATAGGGCAAAATTCTATATTTCTCTTTAACTAAAAATCAAACTGTGTTAACCCATAACAGGTTGGCAGTGGCAACAGCCAGAGATGTAATTCTGCTTGGTTGTTGGGAGGAGGTCACCAAGTAGTGCTTCAGGAGCAGCTCTCAACTGTTCAACTCTTGATTCTCCCCCTGTACTCAGCACTGGTGAGGCCACAGCTTGAGTCCTGTGTCTAATTCTAGGCCCCCTCAGTTCAGAAAGGACATTGAGGTGCCGGAGCAAGTCCAGAGGGGAGCAGTGAAGCTGGTGAAGAGTCTGGAGCACAAGTCCAGTGAGGAGCAGCTGAGGTAGCTGGTGTTGTTCAGCCTGGAGAGAAGGATGTTTAGCGGAATTGTCACTCTACAACTACCTGGAAGTAGGGTGCAGCCAGGTGGGGATCAGCCTCTTCTCCCAGGCAACCAGCAACGGGACAAGAGGCGTAGCCTTAAGCTGCGCCAGGGGAGATTCAGGTTGGACATAAAGACGAATTTCACAGAAAGGGTGATTAGACAGAGCGGCAGAGTCACCATCGTTGGAGGTGCATGAGGAAAGACTGGATCTGGCACTCAGTGCCACGGTCTGGTTGACATGGTGGTGTGTTCATTCAGAGGGCGGACTCCTCTGAGAGAGGGCTTTTCCAGCCTAACTGATCCTGTGATTCCGCGACAGCTTGATGAGGCCAGCTCATACTTGGGGCCATCAGGTGCCCGTCCCTGCACCCCGTCCCCGCGCTGAGCGGGCCCATCCCGGCTCCCGTCCCACGCCTCCCGGCCCCCGGCCCCGCCGC
>WBMY01001053.1:244799-266075 GCA_013397315.1 Donacobius atricapilla | reverse complement strand
TTCCTTTCCCTTTCCTTTCCCCCTTTTCGATAATTCAGAAAAAATGTGAAAAAGGCAAGGAAGGGAAATTCAGATAAAACTCAATTATTTATAATTAATTATTCCGCTTCTTGTTTTATCTGGAAACTTTCAGCAAAGCCGTTCTCCTCTCACTCCTGTGATGGAGATCTATATTGGCCACCTGTAGCTGTGCTAATCCGGCATCTTGCTGCCATAATAGTCTGTCTAAAGTTCCAAGTGATTTAAAGGGGTGAGTTTGGCTCTGAAATGCCAGAACACAGATCCAGAGTCAGGTGAAGAGGGAAGGGACCACGGCATTGGGGGAATGAGCGCGGCTTCGCTCCGTCCTGCTGTGCGCGCTCATGGCAAAGGCCTGGGCCCGCAGGGAAGGGCAGAGACACAAAGAAGGTTCTGTAGCTTTCACAGTGGTTGTCCTCTTTCGGGGTGGGTTTTTTCTTTACTGCTTTGAAGGCCCATTTCATGGGACACTTCACAGAATCAATGCAGCTCATCAGCAAATGGGTGCTATGTGCACCAGGCCTGTGACAGGGCAGGCATTTGTTTTCCCTGCGTGTCAGGGGCTTTCAGTCCTGCCCCAACACTGGATGGGTTGTCCTGATGCACATCACAAGAGGCTTTTGCATAACCTGAATTTTGTGCAGTGAATCAGAGTTTATTCTATAGATTCAGTTGGTGCTCATGTGAGATTAGAATCCTGGCAGAATATTTTTTGTTTCTGCCAACATTCAGGCCACAACCGATTAACAAGCATCAGGTGCTACAGTTCTGAGATGAACCTCCATCCATGCCAAGGCTTAAAATAATCTTCTTTTCTATTTATTTTTCCTACACAACTGAATGCATATAAAAGCCCGGGTAAATGTCCCATTTTAGAGTTTGCAGCTAATGTTTGTTTTAAATGCCTGAAGTATGAGCTCCACAGGGTAGACTTTGCTGTGTAAATGAAACAGCCACCACTTTGATGACCAGCAGTACATAGGAACTTAAAAAGGAGAAAGGTGCACAGATGGGCTGAGGCAATGCCCAGGTGTCTGTGCCCTGTGTTTGGCAGGAGTTTTGCCTTTTGGAGTCAGCCTTAGGCTTTCCAGTGTGATGGATCAGCCCCCAGCAGCCCCGAGAGATCTGAATGACAAAACACAAAGATGTGTTAGATGCAGCAATTTGGGGAGTCTCACTCTTTTTGGTTCCCCTTGCCTTCTGAGCCTTTCTTTTTACCTAGTCCTGTATCAGTACCTTCTCTCTAGTTTTCACTGACTTGAGCATGGGGTAATGAAAATGAGTAATGATATAGCTTTTCTCTCTGTCTTGTCTGCTTTAATTTCTAATTGCTTGGAGATCTCTCAGTATGTTTTATTTTGCTGTATTTACTTTTTACGTTGCCTAGTTCAGTAGCCGTGTGATATCACTTAGAACCTCTAGGAACTGCTGTAATATAAATATCAGTAAACAGAAACGTGGAAAAAGAAGAAAAACTGGCCTAGAAATGGGCCCAGGCTGGAATTTGAAACTCATGTGGTTCCTGTGGTTTGCTGTCGTCTAGGGAAGTGACCATGATGTTCTGTTGGCCCAGCTCTTGGGTCAGATCTGCTTTGGACTTTTGTGTGTGACAGATGTGATAGTTTCTTTTTTTCAAATACTTTTCTAGTGCTCTAGAACAGACAGAGATACCAACTAAACACTCTCTCACCGTCAGAGTTACCTTGCGTAGGGAACTGATATGTTATTTTGCTGTTTGACTTTTCTTCTCTGGGAGGATTTATTTATGTTGTGTTTTTGGCACAGCTTCTTATTAGTGCCTTCTCCTAAATGTAGATAATGTTGCCTGACTTTAGGTTAAGGAAATCAGACCCAGGTAGTACACAGTCAAGGGGCTGCACCTTAATTAATGACAAATCAGTTCACATTAACTGATGATCTGGTCTCAGCCAGGCTTAAATACTTTGTTTTGAATACCTTATCAAAGATTAAATAACAGGGTAGTAACAGGTAAGGAGTGAAGTCTGCATATCCCTGAACTTTGCTTCTCTGTTCCTGTCCCTCAGCAACATAGTCTGTCTGAAAATGAGGATAACATTGCTCTGACTACAGAGCAAAGTAGTAGTAATGGGGTTTTAAGTCTTCATTTTTAGTATGTCTGTGTATAGAAAGCCAGCAGGAAAACTTCTGCCCATGTTTACACACATGCAACCCAAGTTTGCAGTTAACTGAGAGCAAAATGCTGTCCTGAGTACACAAATGTATTACAAAACATGTGTGCTTTATAAGGATTGTACTACTGGTTTTCAGCATGGTTTTATTTAATGAAAGTTAACATGATCTATGGTAATTATTTGTGCAGTTATGAGGCTTTGTTGACGTAAGCATGCAGTCATGAACCCGCTTCTAGCACATGGTTTTAATTTTTGCTTTGTTACTTTCATGATTTGACACTCTTAGCCAAATAAAATATTTTTTGAGAATTGATTAATGAACATTCCCTGATTTATAACAAGACTGATTTATAGAGCATTAATAAAGAATAACAAAGTTTACCCTAAGATGACTTAGGCTTTCATTTCTGGTAGCTTACTAATGGGGCAGGTGGTAGAAGATAGCGAAAACACTGTCATTGAAAAGGCATGGCAAAATTCCAGATTTGTTCCACAGGAATCCAGGAATGGCAAAACTCTTACTTGGTTTGCTCATATTTGTGCAATCCTGCCTTTTAGGTGGCTGCAGCAGGTCTGGAGTAATCTGCCGTGGAAATAGCAGCTCTCATTCTTTCAATACTGTTTTCTAGACTAATAATGTAGGTGGCTTACGGTGGAAGGGAGCTAAACTCAGTATCTTATGAGCTGCCACCTTTGCAAACTGGCTGTGTTGATGTCTGCACGTGTGGCTTCACCCAGATGTGGAGAATTGGGCAAAATGAGACACCTCATGGTCTTCAGAAAATCAATGCATTCTGCATCTGGCAGCGCAGCAGGACGAGTAAAAGGCTGACAGCTTTCTGGCATGCTCCCTCTGCAGACATGGCGTTTGTGGAAATGTAATTACATTTCATAAAAGAAAAGGAATTGCAACAGAATGGAAAAGAAACACCAACTTGGTTGACACAAATAAATTATCCTGTAAGCATAATAACCATGTTGGTATTCATTATATGATAATTCACGCTGTAGTTCTGTTAGCTGAGTGTCTCGTCAACTTAGCTATGTAAAAATCCGTGATTGTGTTCTATTTCTTCCCGCAGCAATCAAAATTTTGCCTGAATTTCTCTATGTGGAGCCTGTGCCAGGCAACCACCTTCATTTGTTTGCATTGCAGGTTTAGGGAACTGTGATAGTGTGACCTTCCTCCATGTGCCTTTTGATTGATTGATCAAGACCAATACTTGATTTCAACTGCAAATCAGTTTTCTGTTGGCTTAGGGGTAAAAAATGACCCAAGTGTCCCGTGGCTCAGGGGTAAAAAATTGTCCAAGTGTCCTTGGCTCAGGTTCTTCCCTAGTTTTCTCACGGCCAACAAGGAAGATGTAGCCATGAGCTGTTTCTTCAAGGCAGCAGGTGGTTTCTCCAAGCTAAGCTGGACCATCCACAGCCCAGCTATGGGAACGGGGATTTATTCTATGTCTCAGTACTTGAGTGCCAGCATTATATCCAGTTCCATGGTGAAGTGTATTCCTTAACACTGGTTTCCAGGCTTCCCTCTGTTCCTAAGGAGGGATTATTCCACTAAGCCTGCTGATGCAGTCTGGTCTCCTATAGTGGCACATAACTCTCAGGTGTTAGCCTGGTTCTGTGCCATTAGAATCTTGGATTGCTGTGATTTCTGGCTCTTCCATATAAACCTTTGGAAGTGGAAAATCAAATGTCAGGGAGAAATGGAGAGATGAAAACGGATACATATTTGGATCTTCGCTGGAAGGCTTGTATCTGAATAGAGGTAAATCAAAGCCTCAAAGCCCCTGTGTAGGTTCTGGCTGCTCAGAAGGGTTAATAGCGATGTGGGGAGGAGCTGTTTTCAGGGATTGGATGCTGAAATGGCTTTGCATCGGGATTCATTAGACAGCTGCCATGTCTTCCCGGAGCCCTGATGGCTCAAGGAAGTAACTCAGGCTGGTTGCTGATCCTGGAGCCCCAAGAGCTTCTGTTTCCCAGCAGGAGCAGCTGAGCCCCACAGCTGTGTTACCCAGGCCCCGCAGCCTCATACGTGGGTGTAGCTCCAGTGCTGGTGTCCAAGGATTTGTAGCACTGCTTGAATGAACAAGGATTACAATTGTCAGCATAGCAGAGCCCTACTTTTCATCTGAAATTGCAAAACTTTGCTATAAGGGGCTATTGTCCTCTTACACATGTTGCCTTTCTCTCTTTGGCATTAAATTCTCTGAGCAGCAGTGGAATAATAAACTTCTGTGTGTGTATTCTGCATTAGTCCCTGTTCAAAGCTTAAGACACAGGCTGGAAGTAAGCCAAAAACAATGTGAATTAGTGGATCTGGGTGATATTCAGGTTTTTGTGGGTTTGGGGTTTTTTTCCCTTTTTTTTTTAATAGCTACCCCAAAGAGTTGCTTGCTCAAATTTGGGGATGGTATCTCCTGTTTGAGTTGGTCTGTTTGGCAAAATTGGCATGTGAAGACATGCTCAGAGAGCTTGTAAACACACTGTAGTACTAAGAGAGGCATAGAGATACAAGGTGCTAACAGATTTCAGGAATAATGCTTAGGGAAAACAGAGTTCAGCTTGACCTACTTCTCATTAGCTTTAGTCTTCAAAAGCAAAACCAAAAGACTCCATTATTGTTTAATTTTCTGGAGTACTTAGAAAAGCTTTAGAAGCTTTCCATAAAGATCAGGAAAAAATGCCTGAAAACCCGACAGTGGGGTAAAGACAATGAGGAAGATGATCATTAGTCAGAACAAGTTAAATAATTAAAGAAAAACAGCCAGAAAATAAAATTAGGAGGCTCTGCATCATCAATTTTCCTAATAGTAGTTGCAGTCCATGTTAAGGAGTATCACACTGAAATAATTTTCCCTTGCTGTTTGGTAACAGGGGAGCAATAACATACTAAATAACATGATTCTATTATTAAAAAATATGATTGCATATTTAAAATATTACGTGGTTGTCTTCTTAAGGTGTTACCATAGAACGGTCACTGGAAATAGCAGACTTTTTGGATGGGAAACTTTTCATAGTTGCTCAATATTCCTGCCAGAAGTCACTGCCCTGAGCACTGTGTCTGCTGCCACTGGGACCTCAGCTTCTTTAGAAATGAAAATGGAGCATCTGCTAGCCAGAGACAGGCTTACCACCTCACTAAAAGTACAAACATTTATTAGAAAAGTGTAGAAAAGCATCTAGGTTGCTTATTTAATTTGTTGCACCTCGAAAATAATCCTGGTGACTTAGATACAATGGCATAGGAAAGATTAGAAATGTGATGGGGCCTTTGCTGATGCAGTAATTTTTGAGTGAATGGAATGGACATACCAAGGGAGTCAGAACAGCTGAGAAACCTAAAGTGGGTTGTTTTCAATGCTGTGTTACATCTCCCCCAAAGGCAGAGTTGATCCAAGGCATCATGGAATCGCCAAGAAAGTTCTGAGTCAGCAGGGCTCTGAATGGCTGTTGTGTCAGACAGACCTAACCATATGAAAGCACTTAAACAAATATGCAGTTGTTAGCACATGGAGAGTTTTGATAAGGAAGATAAATTTCTTTATATGCTGTGCTGAGGCCTCAGGAGATCCCAAACCCACGCCTTACTGAAACTGTGTTACTTCATTGTTATATTTGGGCTACATCTCTTCAGCCTTTCCTACCTGAGCATGCCCCTGGCAAACCTGACTTGTGCAGCATTAAAAAAGGCATTTCCAGGCGTGCCTAAACCACGTGCTGGCAGCACATGTCCTCAGCAGGAGGGAACTGGGGACCACAGCCTGCTGTAGCTCCTTCCAATGAGCTGTCCTGAAGCATCTCCAGTAACAACTGGCATTTGAGCTGCCACAGAGGTAGGCATAGATAAGGATGAGCAGGCAGCTGGGAGAGACTTTTTTTTGCTCTTTCACAGAGAGTTTGAGATGCACAGAGAAAATTTTAGTGCCCAGCACCAATCCTGGGGAGTGTGATGCAGAATTACAACCACCAGTGGAACAGAGGAGAAAGGATTGACAAGGAAAAACAGGAAAGGAGGGGTTACTAGAAGAGAAAAGCAAGAAATTGAGAGAAATTAATTAACTGACAGACACACTCCAAGGGCCTGCAGGGAGATATATTAGATGGGTGCTGTCTTTCTGCTCTGTTCTGCATGTTCAGGGTGGTGCTGTCCAGCTCAGTGCTGGCCTCTGCCTGCCCTCATGTTACAAACAGTGCTTACAGCACGTGTCTCTGCGTGTATGTATTTATATACATCACTGAAATCCACTTCATTTTTCTCCTCTTTCTTTTACTGCTGAAGCTGGATGCAGGTGTGCAGAGCTGGGTGAGAGCAGCTCTCAAGGGAAGACAGCTCTTCCCCCTTTCAGTCAGTGTGGTGCCAGGTACTCAACGGCACAGGGACAGTGGGAAGCACAGACAGGGCAAGTGCCTGACACGTCCCTGCAGTTCTGGAGCAAGGACCTCAGCATTCCAAATTCTCTCTAGGTGTTGTGCAGTTCTCTTACTCTTCCACAGGCAGAGGTGTATCCAGCACTCCAGTTTGCTGATGGAGAAACTCAGACAATCTTCACAATGTCTAAGTGAAGGTCCCAGGGACAGCCAGCTTTGTGTTGAACAAAAACCTGCTTCTCAAGCAATGTCCAACCACTGCACACTGGTTTCTGCTAAAGCCCAGGTGTGGTGAGCGAGCTGTGATCTTCCAGGCGTCATTTTATGTATCCCCATCCTTAAGAGACCTGTTTCCCACTCCTGGGTAATGCTGTTCCTTGGCTCTTGGCATGGAGCACTGAAGACATCCGGTGGCTGGTTGGGCTAATGGCAGGTGAGCGAGGAGGCCTCGCTGAGGTTTTATGCAGCCAGAGGTGCTGCGCCACATCGAGTTAAAGTCTCGTGTTGCAGTCACTTGCCAAGGCTGGGAGAACACAGCTCCCACGTGCAGCTCCAGGTCCTACTCCATGGGGAAGGAGTTACTGAGCTGCCCCAGCCTCCCTCGTTCCTGTATTCCTGAATTTACTCATCTACAAAGGAAACTGGGGAAGAAATGTCAGGGTTATTATATTTTTAATCCCTTCCCCTGTGGCTCTTAAGCAACAGCCCATGAGGATTTCTTCTTGAAAGCTGGTGACCAGTGGACCAGATGCCCTGGTCTTTCCCTCTGGGATTCACTCTACAAGTGCTACCAGTGACCTTTGAGGACTCTCCAAAAAAAACCAAACGGTGCACTGCTTTCCCATAGAGCGTCACTGTGGAAACTACAGTCTTTCTTTGTGCTTCATTCATTTTCAATTTGGCCAGGCCTGCCACTGATATATGGACAAATGAGGAAGCGGCACAAGTGAAAAGAATACTTGACAGAGGAGGCCGGCAAATAAAAACTGTTGTGTTGTGCTGTCAAGCTCAAGTGTGAATAGTGCTGCACCTGGAGAGCACGGACAAAGGGGCTGCATTCATGCCCAGTCCCTCGTGTGTGGGAAGCCAGCAAGACCTAAAGGAGCTGCCATGTCAAGAGCGTGATTCAGGAGACCTTCCTTGTTTGGGATTAATCGTATAAAAGGGAGACATGAGTAAAAATATCCTGTTCACAGGAGTATCCTGTGGGCTGTGTGTATGTATTGATCTTCGCTGAGCGGTGCTGGGGAGGGCTCTGAGACATCTGGGAGATGAATCATCCCCAGCCAGAACTGGAGCAATTAGCTACATTTAGACCAGCAAAAGGCCTTGAAAGGTGTCTAATTGAGTGGCTTGCAACTGCGCCAGGAAACAATGTGGATTTGACAAGAATCCCACAATTAATTTCTGTATTGACCTAGTGGGACACCATTTGCTCATGTGGACAGATTATCCTAGATAACTAATTCAATTCTTACAGCATCCACTGCCAATGTAAGTGTTTTGTTAACTAGGAGCAAAGTAAAGGAGGTAGTTAATGGCAAGTCTTTCTTGCAGCCCATTATTAAATCTGTGGCATTTAAATATAAAACGGGGGTTTGGCAAGGTCAAGGCCCACATTTCTAGGGAACATGAAGTTCAAAGTTCTGCCCTGGCATCCCCAGTGGTTTTGAACCACTGTGTTAAACTATTTTAAACAAGCATATATTTACTCAAGGACAAATCCAGGGGCTTAATAAAGGAAGACATGTCAAATACAATTTATAGGTATTAAGAAAATAGAAACAAATTAGGCCCTAGGTAGGTGTGCAAACTTAACTTCCCTGAAAAATAGCAATCATTTCCTTTATAAATACAAAAAGTAAAAACATTGGAGCTTACTTTAAATATTTTTAAACATCAACCTTCATTATGTGGAATTAAAATATAAGTATTAAAATTCCTGCTTCTAGTGTGAACAAAAATGTGATGGTTGGACCTGAGAACTTGTTGGCAGATTATGATTGGCAAGATAAAACCAGAATTAATTCGTGAAATCCAGAGCTTTGCAATTTATTAGTGATTATCTCTGTGTGTGTGTGCGCACAGCGCTCCCCAAGAGGAACAGCTTTTATATAACAAGTTGATAAAATAGATAGCAGTGTTCTGGGGAGAAAGATCGAACTTAATAAACAGAGAGGCAGAAGTAAGTTTTTTTTAATGATGCTGGCTTTTGCTTTTCTTTCTTGGTGGTTCTATTAGAGAAACTCTGCATCTTAAGTAATCACATTGGAGCTTTTCTATCAAAACCCTTCGCTGAACAAAAGAAGTTTGTATAAAATCGGCTGTTATGAAGCAGAGAATCTTAAAGCTGCTTCTTCACCATGGCCAGATGCAGAGCTGGGCTGCAAAGAGTGCGAGTTCCTTTTGGGTGAGTGGCTGCAGACAGGCCACAGCTCGAGCCAAATTGTGAGGAGATAAGCTGGAGAGGACTACTCTTGTGATAACTTCCAAGGGAGGTGTCCACTAATATAAGGGGTAGCTTGTTTTATTATATTCCTAAATGGCAAGAACCTCTAGGGGATATCTTTCCTCTCACCCCCATCAGACTGTATGGAAACTCTCCTGGACCCCATGGGACTCATCCCTGAATCTGGCTCCAGTTCTGCCAGCTCAGTAATCTCTGCCTCTTGCTCAAGGCTTGTGGCGGTAGTAATGATTCAAAATAGCTCCATGTTTTACTCCAGGGAGTAGGATTAGGCAGCAAGGTTAGTCTGATGACAGAAGAAGGATTAACAGGATTATTGATTTATGGATTATACCTGAAGCAATTACAGATGAATATGTGGCAGATGCTTCAAGGTTTAAAATCATGCCTACTTCACACCTTGCAAAAAGCTCCGAGTTGCTCTGGCCAAGTGCTCTGCAGCACCTAGAGGCTGGTGATGTTCCTTGCTCTCTTTGGGGTGGTTTCAGCCCTGAGGAGCCTGGACATTCTAGAACCAGACTGAGAATTGAAGGGGAGGCTACGGGGTAAGCTGGAAATCTGACCCCTGCCCAGGGCAGAGCTCATCCCTGCCCACCCCAGTGTCTGCTGAATGGCTTCTCAGTTAGGTCTGAGCATTCTCCTGCTCTGCTGCAGAAGAGAATAAGGAAGGAAATACAAACAATTTTACTGTTTTTCAAAGAGAAAATCCATGTTTGATTTTGATAGGAGTCAAAATCCTCAAGGAAGAATCAGATTTGGAGCAGCTTGTAAGCGGAAGATCACAGGAATCCCAATCTGGAGCATTTTGCAGAAATTTCAGTACAAAGTGGCAAGGCCAGTACAGCCAGCAGGAAAGGCTGGAATGCTGCTGCATTCACTCATGTTTGCCAGAACTCCTGACTAGATAAAAACTACTCTGAGCTGAACAAATGCTGAATTTAGCTGCACAAGTAGATAGTCTGTAATTTTTCCTGCCAGAGGTTCTTTTAAGGTACTACAGCTTTCTGTCAAAGGAGATATTTCCATAAAAATATGTTCATTCACCTTTTGTCTCTCCCCACCTACCCCCAAAAAATCCAAGCCTCCAACACTCAAGAACAAACAAACAAGAGCAGTTCTTGGGTCTTGCATTGCCTTTCATTTATTTGTTTAGCTTTCATTTTAAAATAAATAGTTTCATCTACCAGGGTCAAAACAACAGAGGTGCTCTAGAGGGGAAATAATCCCTTTTCCTGATCCAAGTGACTCCATTAAGAGGTTATACAGTGGAATAAAACACAACACAAAGCTTGCTTTTATGACATCCCTAATACATAAGCTTAGAGAAGGAAATCAGAGTGATTCCTGGGACACCTGGATGAGCCCCAGAGAAGGGGATGGCAGCTCTTTCTTGCTGTGGGGTGACTGATAGCAAGAGAGTTTGGGGCCGGTAGTGGTATTGTGATACCGTTGTTGCGTCGAGGATTCTGTTTGCAACACATGGTGAAGTTGCTGTTGACTCCAAGCGGTTTGTTTGCAGCCACAAGAGAAGAAATTAAGGATGAAGGAGCCTGAACTTGTTTGAGTCTACTGAGGAGCCGAGGCACTTGGCCCCAAAGCCAAATTTCACCCTCAGCACAAGTGATCTTCTGTAACGCACAGCGCTAACGTGATGTCAGAAAAGTGCTTGCAACTTATTTCCAGTTATTTATTTTAATTATTAAAGTGGGGGCTGGGAGGTTTTGCTTGCTTGTTTTTTAAGCAAGCAGTTGTAAGCTGAAGTTTAGTGGAGTTAAGTGAGGGCAGCCAACAGAGCAGATTTTATTGCCGGATGCAGCAGGAAAGTTTCATTTCATCGGGTTCTGGTAATGTGGTGGAAGAGGGTTGGCACAAATATTAAAAATTTCTCTTCTATCCAAGCAGGTTCTGAATTTCTTGCACACCTTAGGGAAACAAAACCAGTGCTAGGAACTCATATACCCAGTTGGTGAGTTTCTAGTTAATATAGTGATAGATGTCACGAAAAGGGTCTGGCAGGTTTTACTCCACTGGATTTCAGAAAGACCTTCCCCATGGCTGCAGCGGCCTCTGGATGTGGTCTTCAGCTCTGTGGTTAGCTGTGCTGAGGACACAATGAGTAAGAGGACAGATTGTGCAAGATGTTCTCCATGCTTCTTCCCAGGAGGAGAGAAGGGATGTGATCTTGTTTGTCTTGGGTAGATCAGCAACCCACTTATTTTGCCATGAGGACAAAGGCTGAACTTGGGCTCAGAAATGACAACAGTTCTCCTGGAAATCCTGATGAAAGAATCAATTCATAGGTTCCCTCTTCTTCAAGATAGTTCTGCTGGCCTAGACTGCTCTACAAACTGTGTTTTAATGGATCCAGGAGAACTTTGTTGTCCTTCCTCCTTCCCAAGAGGAGTTATGAGAAAACACTGGAGAACAAGGAGTTCCCATCTACTCACTATTGACATGCCTTGTCTGTGGGCCAGCCAAGGAGAGCTAACAAGCCCACCCATTTAAGTTAAGAATTCTTCTCCTGTGTGAGGTGGTAACTCAAGGTACAGCATGAATGACCTTTGCAGGGAGAAAGTTTTTAACAGGAGTTTTCCCAAAGCCTTTGGAATTTTGGAGGAAACATTAGAAATGAGTCAATTCTTTCTTTCACAATGAGATGATGCCTTTCTATAATAATACTAACTGAAGTTGTTTAGATGAAATAGGAAACACAAGCTAAAACAATCCCCTTTTGATCACTCATTCTAACAGCTGTGGAGGTGACTGTGAAGCTGTGGGTTTTGTCAATAGTTGTGTGGATGTTTGTGATGATTTCTGTTTATTCTTCATGTACAGGAAGAAATGTCCAGGAGCATGTGTGGTAATATTCCTGAACTCCTGGTAATGTGAGACCTACTTAAAGCAATCTGTTAAATCTTAGCAGAGAAGGGGGAAGAGACCATGGCTTTCTGTGTGTGAATTATGAGGTGTGTGGATTAGCAAAGGGAATATTAACAAGACTTTACTGTACTACTTCACACAGTGTATTAGTTGTTCTGTCAGTCTTACTGCTGCGGGAGGTCACCAAGGCAGATGTGTGAGTGGGCTGGGAAATGGGATGGGTCACTCTTCTGCCACAAGAGTTAAAATTTTCTTAAACCCTGCATCTGGTTGCTTGATCCAGGGCATGAATTAATAGCTTTGATTAAAAAAATTCTATATATTCCTCAACTAGTGCCTTCATAGTCAGGTATCTGAGTCCAGGTTCTTCAGTGTAACTGTCATTTTATCTGATGGTTTTAGCAAACTTGACAGACAACTTTTAAAAAATAGCACTTTTGGTTTGTGAGTCCTATATCATCCTCTTTACTGTGTTCCTAAGGGCACATCCCCTGGAAGTTCTCACTGAGTTTAGACCTGATAGAGCTGGGGGCTGTCTGTTTGTGGGTTTAGGAGCCCAATTCAAGCTGCACATCTCAGAGATACCTTCCAGGAGATGAGGAAAGCTGTGCTCCCGAGGCCACACTGTTCTCTGTAAGAGCTCACATACCTCTAGCACAGGCCTTGCTCATCCCACAGGTCCTACTTCTCTGACCTACTTTGAGGCAGCTTAATGGGAATCTGTATCAAATAACTGGTAATGATGGCTGTGGGGGGAAACAAAATTATTTGCCTGACAATTGAGTCATCTTTGTTTCATCTTCCCACAGCTATTAATTTGCTTAAATTCCCTGCATCCTTTGTATGGCAGTTGTCCTCCCGCCTCTGCTATTGATTCCCATCTGTTTCTACCTCTGGACTGGAAGTCCACTTGCATAGAGTTGAATTCTTTTTCTTTTTTCTTTTTTTTTTTTTTTTCCTTGATGCCAGGAAAATGATTTTGTTCATGTAGTTAATTTATTGTCCCTTTTCACCACATGAGATCATCCACTTCCAGATGTCTTTTTGAGTAGCTGTCAGTGATCCAGTCCTGTCTGAAACTGGCACCCAAGTCTTCCACACACAGAAAGAAGCATGTGTTGGAAGGTATCATCATCTGTTCATAAGACACAAGTAATTTTTCATGTGCTTGGCATTTGTTGTCCTACAATTAACCTCCTCTCTTAAAGATAATAACCTAATTATAGGCTTTACTTCAGCAGTTTAGTGGAATATGCTGGTGAATCATGGGTGAAAGGGGCAGGGGAACATTCTGCAGCTATACAGGCCAAAAGTTGGGATATGACAGTCAAGCACTGCTTTTACCTTTTCGCCTTGATTGAAGTGCTGTTCCTGGGAAAAACTTCCTCAAACTACTACCCTGAAGACTAAAAATGCATTTAATGAATAAGTTCTCTGCACTGTTTATACAAATTGCAGTGTCTAATGGCAGAAGTGTCAGTAACATGGATCTTCTGAGAAAGAAATGTGCATCATCTGTCTCTGTGGAGAACTTTTCAATATAAAAAGAAGGAACAGACAGAAAAGGGTTACCCAGCAGTGCCAGAAAGAGAACTCACCTGTCCTGTCTGCAGGGCCTGATTTCTTCTGGGGTTGCAGGTACAAACCTTGACCTGTGGGAGGAGGAAGAGTGTGGTTGTACACATTCCTCTGGCAGGTTTTAGAGCTCGTGAGAGAAAAAATACTGATGGAAAGCAATGGCCGTGAGACCTAGGAGGGGATGTATTTGTGACTTCAGATGCTAAACTTCACCAGCTGATTCAGAAAATGGACAGGCTGCACACCTTTCGTTTCTTTTGCTTTCAGTTCCTCCAGATCCCCTATTTTGGATCTTATGCTTCCCTGGATACATATTAGCTTTCCAAAACAGGCAGAGAAATGTTGGGGTTTGACTTTTATGCCCAGGTCTGTCTTAGGCAGCACTGCCTTATCTTGGGTCTGGATTGCTCTGAGGTGTCCAGCTTTCACTTGTGAATGCCTCCCTTCTGGGCCTTCCTTCCTTGGCTGCAAAAGTAGGCCAGAGACCTGATTTTTGTCTCTTTAAACTGTCCTGATAGATCTGGGCACTTGTTACTTAGGAAATTACAAATTGCCTAAATTCAGGCTTCAACTGACAGCTCCTGGCAATTTCTAACCACTCCTACTTGAAAATATCTACATTTTTCCAGCTATTCTGCCCAGTACACACTTTGGCCAAGATCACATTTCTGAGAAAGGTATATCCTACGTGCACTGTGTAATGCAACATTTATCACTGGAGATAAAACGTTTGAGCTTTGTCTTCTGTTAACACACTCTTAAGCAGGCCAGATCCTCACCTGATAGAAATAAAAGCTTTTCTGTGCAGATCCATGGAGAAGTGCCAGTTGACACTGGTTAGGTAATATCTGTGCATTATTAATCAGGGCTCAGATAATGTTGTAGAAAAGTTGTTCCCCAGCCAGGAGATAAATAGCTAAATAAGATATAAACCAGTAATGAGTGCAGTAGGCCAGAAATACTGATGTGGAAATGTCTGAGCTGTAATTGTTGGCTGTGAGAGAGTTTGATTTCCTCGAAGCCAGGTGGCACCTCCAGGCACAGGAGGTTAGTGCTGGGATTTAGGGTCAGCAACCCCTTACAGGCAACATCAGGAGGTGAAATCTTAAGGCTTGTCTATGCCTGGAAATTAACCAAAACAGCTATTCCAGAGTATCTGGATCTGCTATTTTGGTGTGTTTCCAAGCACCGGCTGCTTTGAAATGCTAATGCTACCAGCTGTTTAGCTGTTATTTACGGTAAGAAACAAAGATAACAGCCCACTAGACACTTGAAGGAATGGGGGATATTTGGAATTAAAAAAGATGGGGTGGCTTTTATTTTATTACAGACAGGGTCTGACCATTGCTGCTTTGCACAAAGGACAAGAAGTTTTCTGGTTGTGCTCTGGAAGCTGATGTAGCTGTGTAACAAAGATCTTTGACTGTGCACAGAGTTCTGCAGAGGAAGGAGGGATAATTCTGTTCTTGTAGCAGGTAGGACAATTAGTGATGAGACTAAATTGCATACAAAAAGGCTGAATAGCAGGAGGAAGTTTCTGCATTAAGGACAGTACACTGCCAGGCTCTGTCAGGGAGGCTCCATATGCAAGAACTGCACATAATTAAAAACAAAATAGAAAATAACTTTTTAGATCAATGCAGGAAGTCCTGAAGTGTACCATTTCTATCTTCTGGATAGTTTCTTTGAAACTTGAATTTGAATGGGCATAAGAAACAAATTTCCAGCCAGATCCTCCCTTCAGCCTGAAGGAGGACTCTGGAATGTTTGGTCCATGTTTTTCCTTTAGCATAGGAGTTTTTACCGTGGCATGTTTGACAAACTGTGTGTATTTACAGCTCTCTGAGCGAGCACACCTGGCAGAATGGACAGTGCCATTCCTGCAGCTTGGCTGAGTGGTGGCCTGGGCCTGAAATAACTGCTTCACCCAGGAAATTGGTCACAGGGTGCCAGGAGACAGTAGTCTGGCTGGGGGGAGGTTGTTTCAAAACGTCAGTCCCTGCAGGCCACCCTGTGGCTCTGTCACTGTCCATGAGGGATTTTTTGGTGTCCTGGTGGAACAGCAGAGGAGCTGGAAGGCACAAACTCCTATGGCATCCTTGCGTGCTCTTTGGAATTGCAAGTGGAGGCTCGGTCCTGCCTCAGCTGCCGATACCCTGCCTTGGGAAGAAGGACAGCAAGTGTTAAAAGGACTGGCGGCCCAAGGAAGTGTTGACTGTAACAGGTACCGTAATGATGAATGGCATGAATGGACAATCACTCCTGCCACAGCAAATATACCCTGTCACATGGAATCCGGCGTTTTCCAGGGAAATCAGCTTTCACTGCGGGCTGCCAGCACCAAATGAGCTTCATAAAGCACCTGCAGATCTGAGCGTCAAGCAATTATTCCACTATCTTGCCTAAAAACAAAAAGGGCCCTGCCCTTCGGTCACCCCCGACCTTTTCCAGCTAACATAAACTAATTATATTTGCGGCAGGAGAGGGAAGGGGGTAAAACCCACCCCCCAAATCTTCCTGCGGGTCTTGCGGGGGCGGTGCCGGGGTTGCGGGCTGTCTTGCGGCCCCTTCATCAGCTCATAGCGGTGGGGAGCGCCTTCGCTCCGGCGCTTAAAGACATCCGGGGGGGCCGAGCCCCGGGCCGGGCAGCGGGGCTGGGAGCGGGGCTCAGCCCCGGCCGCCCCGGGACAAGAGCGCCTTTGTTCGGCATCACTTAGCAGCAATTACAGCCCGTCAAAACAGTTTTTGTTTTACGACAACGTGTTAATGGGCCCACGGTTGGGTGTGAGAAGTAACCCAAGCCGCATGCACTGAAGCAAGGTTAGAGGTTAATTGAGACTTTCTAACACAGCGCATGAGATTTTTGCAACCTTTTGCAGCGAGGGAAGTGGGGAACAAAAAGGAGATAATGTGATACAATTAGTTGGAAAGCACGAGGGTCAAAATTCCCAGATGGAAAGGAAAACTGGCCAAGTGAATCAGGCCAGATGGGCCACCTGGACCATAACGAATGCCAAAAATAGCTTCAGTCCTTAGTCTAGTGGATGAGGCAGTAGGTGGTATGTCTGTCCTTCACAGTGGACTTACATAAAAAAGCAAGGTCAACATTATAAAGAGCAGTAGCCTGTTGCAATTTGTATTCTAGATCCATGGTCATTAGTGCAGCTCATATTTTTGCTTTTATTTTCTTTATTTCAAAGTTATGGTACACTGCCAGGGCAATCCTCTTCACACTTGTTCATGATACTGGTCTGCTGATAAACCTTGGGCTTCCCACCATTTGTGTTGTTTTCCCCAGGGTAAACCTCCGGAGCATAATTAACTAACTTGTTATTAAGTTTCAAAGAAGGTTTTGGGTTCAGGGCTCGCAGAGGTCAGTGTGAAGATGTTTTGGTGTACCCGAAATAACCACCTGCTCCCTGCTCACCTCCCTCTGCAGCCGGTGTTGCATGTGGAGCTGGGAGTGATACAGGTTATGGTGCCCAGAGATGTGGCTCTGGCTGTGCTGTCCTTGTCCTTGCAAGATCCCAAAGGATAACACTCTCATCCCCTCACTCTGAGCTGCTTCAGCTGCTTGCTTTCTTCTCTGTACTTTGTCATTTCCAAGACCTCTGCAGGGTGACACATGTGGAACAGGAAAAAACTTTCTTGTATTCACCTCCCAGCTTGCACTGGAAATGAACTGCGAGGTTGACTGGAAGTGCCAAGTCACTGCCGGCACCTGTTCAGAGCTTATTTGTTTTCTTAGAGCCACCGTGATTAGTTTCCTTCACTACCATATAAGCTTCCTCTACTGAAGCTGAATCATCTGCTGCAGGTGCCTGTAGCTCCTTTTCTGTGTCACATCCAGGGGACATTCAGGGGAAGCAGGATAAGGAATGTGACATGGGGGAAATGCCACCCGCCTCTGCTGTCTTTTCCTTGCCCTAGCAGCCTGCACATGCTGGCCCTGCCAGCCCTCAGTGGCTGCCTTCACCCTCCAGGGGGCTGAGCAGGGCTGATGTCTAACGAGGAGCTGCTGCCAGCCCTGGGGTACCTGCTTCAAGGTCAGTGGAGCCCAGCTGGGCTTCATTAATGAGGACTGGCCTGGTGGGGAAAGAGCATTGGCAGGGAGACAATGGCCCTGTGCAGCCTTCGGAGTTCCAAGCACCAGCTCGGCAGCGAGGGAATAGCAAAAAGGTCCTACGGCAGCAAATTGCCAAGGCTGAGCCCAGCTTTGCTGACCCTGTCCCTCTGCTTTTCCGTCTCTCCTTCCTCCTTCATAGGCCTAAAAGCAAATGTAGCGAGACATATGGAAGGGGTAGGAGGAGAAAGGGAGTAGAAAAACTCTAGGAAAAGTAAAGGAGGATGACAGAGGTGGGAGAAATCGGCTTGAATTTTGTATCTGTGGATTACCTAATGTACTCGGTCTGATTCCAAAGTTCAAAGTGGCCTGGTGACTGCAGAGAGAGAGAGAGGAGAAATAGAGGAGACTTGAAATAAAAGCAGAGAGCAGCCATTCAGAAGGTGTAAATGAGGGGGATGACCTGGAGAAGCCTGGCTGTTCTCAAGCAGGACTCCCCTGTGTAACCAGAGCACTGCTAAGTACTAAAGTTGTATTCAACAACCAGACAGTTCTAGGAACTGGGAATCTTCCACAGGAAATGTAGTAAACCCCTAAGCTTTCTTTCATGGAGATCCCGACATAGACCAGTCTTATAGATCTGTGTTGATCCACTTTCCTGTGCTGTAAATATTTCCAAAGCAAGTACTCTTCTGGAAATGCTGCTGTGAACTCATTGCAAGGGTGTCTATGGTACATAAGGATTCAGAGCCTATGCTCACTGTAATTACTTTTCTATGCAGGTGTGAATCTCAAATGAGCACTATCCCCGACTTACCCTGTCTCTTCCACTGCTCCAGCCAGCACTAGCGGTTGTTTGTACTTACCTGGTGGCTGGGGAAGTCAGAGCACAATAAAGCAAAGGAAGCTCACAGGAACCAATGAGGATTTATTTTCCCTTAATATGAGCAACATGGTTTATCAGTTTTGCTGTTGTTGAGCACAGTTCATTTGTTGGTTTATTTATGGATAGGTTGGGCTTCTTTCCCTTCTCTTTGAAGCATGGGAGATCGACTGCAGCTGAAGGTGGGATGTTAGGTGACTGACACACATATGCTAATGTCCCTGCTGCTCTTAAGCGAACTTCCCGGTATCTATCTGTATTTTTGCATGGGTTTGTGGGAGTTTGTATTGAAAGCCTTGACATTTTCCCCATAATGCCAGGGGCCTATATTTTGGGGGGGATGTGGGATGAAGTTTTGAGGATTCTCCTCAATTTGAGTCCACACTTGGCTGTTTGAAGTTTACAGGAGATGGTCTTCTCTAGTCTGTTGCTTCTTTCACTCATTGATTTTACAAATCCAGAAAAAAAAAAATCAACCAAACCCACTTTTAAGCAAATGTTTTGTGGACTCAGTTTCTTGCCAATTCTGGCCGTTAGCACAGACCACTTGAAGTTTCTTTTCTTTAAATCTCTCCTTTCCAAGGTCAATTACCTTTCTTTTGTGATTTGTTCTTCATTGCTGCATTAAAGACCTTCAGTGTTTCAACTACAAGTGTAAAACAGAATCAGTGGCTCATGCTGTGCCAATCTCCCCGAGGAGAAAAGAAAATCTTGTCTGTGTTGAGCATCTAACCGAATTAACTTTGTGAAGCACGCTGTTGTATCTTTGCCTTGTGTAGCAGCTGGAGGGCTGGCTCCTTGTAAAAACATTGCTTAGTTTAAGCTAGTTCCTCCCATGATTTCTGGCTGGTAAAGACTGGCTAAAATATTATGATATAGAAATGGAATATATTTCTGAGACTTACATTTCCAGCATAGTTTGGCGTTATAAATGGCTTTAGTTTAAGGTACAGCTACTGCAAGATGTGGTGTAGCTTTGACTTTCTGCAGTTGCTTATCTTTTGGGTGGAAGACTGTGTATGTTTTCTTTTGAACAGCTCCTTAGGTATTAAAGCCATATGATCTCCCTCATTTGTTGTCAGCAAAGGTTAAGAATGTGGCTCGAATAGTCAGCCAGTTAAGATAAAAACTTGTGAATTTGGAACAGAGCACTGAAATGGGACTAATGGTCAGCTCATTTCTCCTCTGTGGATATTCAGTAGGGGCTGAAAATTTACAATAATAAATATATTCTTAAACTTTGGGAAAAGGTCTAATAGGGAATAAAACTAAGGTTATGTGGCCAATAAAACACAGATAAATCAGAGCAAAATACATCTGTTAAGTTCAGGAACTATAGGAATACTTCTGTTGTCCTTGATTTGTCTGCTTCTGGAATGAAGTCTCAGCTCCATGAGTTATTGCTACTGAGTGCTTATGTTTTCCCTGAGGATCTTCTGGAAACACGGCTTGATTACCAGAACCAAAAAATAAGGGGAAATTTCAAAATTTAGAAAAGTTAGATCAGTTCTAACAGGATAAAAGTAGAAATGAAATTACATCTCCATACTAAAATGAATAGTGCCATTGACATTGTTTTGTTTGGTAGGGTTTTTTTCAAATGTTATATTTTGTGTTATTTTGGGAGTTTGGCCTTTTTTTCTCCCCAGGATGATGATCTGACTGATTTTCAAAGTTATTCCATGCAGATGGTGCTCTAAATGAGAGGAACAGCCAGTGTATATCGCTGTAAAAAAACCCAAAAAACCCAACTAAACAAAAAACCCCAAACAAACAAAAACCAAACCAAAACCCCCACAGCAACCAACCAACCAACCTTGAAACAACCCACCCCAAAAACACCAACCCAAAGCAGTTCTTACATCCAGCGCTGTACCATGATGATCCTCTAACAAACCGGTGGGATATTGCACCTACAGCATTGCTTATGCATTTGTCATAGGCATCTTCCGTGGAAACTCTTGCTTGAACCCCTGAAAGCCAAGTGTAAGATAAAAAGCAAGGAAATCACATTTTCCAAGGGATAAGAGTTTAAATTTTGCCCCATCAGCGAAGTCACTGACAGCTGCACTTTTAAAAACCCCAGGCAGACCTGATAGCCCCAGTGCTTTAGTTTGAGGTGTTTCCAAGCACACCATTCCCTGCCCATTGCCTCCCTGGGAACAGATGGAAAGTGTTACCAGTAAAGCACATTTTCATAGGCTTTCTGGTTCTCTTTAGCAAAAGCCTTACAAAAGTCTTCAGACAAATTAGTGCCTGAAGGTAGAGGAAGTCTTTAGGAGCTCAGGAGAAGTGCTGACTCAGCCTGTTCTCCGAGCTGTGTCCAAGGGGAGCTGCTTTCTGCCTTCAGCATTTCCACCACGGATGGTGATTCCTTCAGAATCAATTACATTGCTCTCAAATGTCTTCTTAAGTTTAATGAGTTCAGTTAAACCCTGAGAGTCACTGACAAGCAAGAGTTCAACAAATGGCAGAGGCAGCCAACAAAAGTCAACATATCACCCAAGGAAAGATCGTGTCAGATAAGTGGGATCTCAGCTGGGATATGCTCTCCTGCAGTTTTCCTGCCTTTAGTCTCATGCCTCTTGCTCCTCGCAGTGCTGAGCCAGGCCTTCTCTCAAGTTTGGTGATCCCTGTTTGGAGCAACTCCAGTGGTGCTCTGGACCATGAATTTGTCCTGACAAACACATATGTGTGGCTATATAATGAATCAGAACCTACAGCATCTCTGTCACTGCTGCTTTGGTTTCACCAACAGCCCAGAGATGCCGTAAGGGTGATCTGTTTGTTCGCTTTCCCCTGCCCGGCAGCGCCGCTTGCCGCCGCCAGGGGGCGCTGCCGGCTCCGGGCCGGC
>WBMY01001053.1:226856-244474 GCA_013397315.1 Donacobius atricapilla | reverse complement strand
CAATGGGTCCTTGATTGCCCATTAAACAGAGATAACTCCCGGATGGGAGTTACCCATGAGTCACACAGCACAGCATGAATGGGCCCATTAACAGAAAATAGTCCTGCGGGTGGGGACAAGGGAAACACTGCCCCACCTGGTTTTAACAGTTCATGAAGATGGTGATAGAATACATACCTTGGTCATATCTTACGTTAACCTAGGACACTGCCATTCCAAAGGGAAAACCCCCCAGGTAAAAGAGGACCAGCTGCACCCTTCCCTTACCTTGGCCATTCCCTATGACTCTCTTAAGTACCAGTCATTATCATCTCTTAACAACAGATGGGACAAAATTCCATGAGAGGAAGAAAGAAAAGGAAAAATCCTAACCCCCAACAATTGTCCGTGCTGAATTTCCACTCAGAATTAATTTTTATCCTTATATTAATTTATAAACACACTTAAGCAAATGTATTGATTTAAGCAGGTGTGTCATGAGGACTACGTGTTGAAAATCAAGTATGTTCTTAAATCTTCTGCTATGACAAGGAGGGAAATGCTTACTGCCAAAAGTAAGTTTTTTATTGTTTTTTGATGAGTAAATATCCTGAATTTCCTTAATTTTATGCTGGAGGGATCTGTTTCTTGGAGAATGTAGATTGTGATGGAATTAAATCTCTGTGCACAGTGGAATAGCACTACTAATAGTGAAATAACCAAGGAGGATGATCTGGTGCTCTCTGATTTGTAGCCACATGACTGCAGCTAAAGGGAACTGTGGCTGGAGGTGTGTCCTACCTCTCAGGCTACGATTTCACAAGGCACTTGGAATGTGCTTGAATTTCTTCATATAAATGTAAGATTAGATGGATGACTTCAGAAAGATGATCTTTGCCTTGAAAGTTCAGCACCTACTTGAGCACCAGGTTGATTTGAGGGCACAGACCTCAGAGATGGGATAGGGCCCAGTTAAAGAGATTGATGGCTCTTACGTGGAAAATCATGGCCCATAGGAACAGGAAGAATGAAGTCTTGGAAGAGTGCTTTTTCGGTAGGATGTGCCTGAGGGCAGATTTTAAAGGTGAATGTTTGAGTTAGTAGTGAGCACATCTGTGAGTTGGGCAGTTTGGGTGCTCAGACTGCAGAATCTGCAGCTTCTCATCTCAGGATTCATGGCACAGACCACAGAAGCTGGTGCTCCTGGGGACGCCTTGGGTCAACCACTGGCATACCAGAGTTTTCTGGTTCCCTGCCTACAGTCATTACTGGAATAACTGTATCGGAATTCCTTTATTCAGCCAGGCTGGTGGAACACAGCATCCAGAGAAGCAATCTGTCTCATTTTCCTGGTAATCTCTGTGACTTCTGAAACCATTTGTGAATAAATCAGTACAATATTCCATGGTTTGCAAAAGCTTGAGCTGAGTAGGGTTCTCACAAAAGGGAAAGGAAAGGAATCCTGATGGATTTTGGTTATGCTGAAGAACAGATACCTTGTATTTGGTATTGTAAATGCTTGTGCTGGTTTAAGTGATTGATATTCCTGCTCCCATATGGAAGGTGGTATCACAATCCATTTTTGCTTTTATCATTCTGTGATTTTCAAAGCTTACCAAACTTTGCAAAAGCAAAAGAGGCAAACACACGGCACAAAAGAAATTTAGCATCTTTCAGCACTGTCAGACTGTCCAAAACCTCAGAGCTGTTTGATATAAAGTAAAAAGTCCCCGAAAAATAGAGCTGAAAAAATTGGGAAATTATAAGAATGGAATTAGCTTTAGCTGAGAAAAGGAAAAAACATAAGGAAATAAAATTGAAGCATACATACTTTAAGAAACTGGGATTTATTTCTGATTTGTAGAAACAGCCTCAACATCTTATTCTAATATTTTTCTTTGGTCTCCCATATGTGCACTTGAATCTTAGAAAGTCAAGAAGAAAGAGACTGACCCTGACCTGCGCAGCAGAGCTGTTCTGTAATATTGATATCAGACAGTGCAAATGCTGTCTAGCCCAGCTGCCCTGATCTAGTCCAGCATCCAGGCAAGACTGGATGTGTTTTTCAAAGTTCTTCTGTGGCTCGGCTTTCTGGCATGGGTTTGGTGCAGGAATGGTGGGGTGAGTTCCTCTTGTTCGGGATATCAGATTGACCCCTCCTAACCTCAAAACCTTTTTGGCTCTTCCAGCCACTGAAAAGTCTCCAGATAATGCTGACTCTGAGTGGTACCATCTGGAATTGATTTGAATCAAAAGTCGGGATGGAAAATCCTTGGTAACTCTCAGACCCAAAGGCTGAGGCTGGAAAAACAGAACCCACCAAGCTTGCAAGAGGGCAACTATTCCTGGTTGGTGAGCACTGATGTCCCTCCCTCACTGGTGAGAAATTACTCACAGATTCAGAAATCTTTTGTGTTGGATTTCTTTTCCAGGGTAACCAGAAAGGCATGTGTGATTTATGCTTATGAGACCAATTGGTAGAAACAGAAATAAATGTGTTAAGCAAACAATATATTTTGAAATTAAGCTTAATGTATTTTTAAAAACTCTCCCTTTTTTTTTTTTTTTTGTTTTTGCTAAAATTAGCAACAAGAGCATGTACTAATTTTCTTTAACTATTGACTTTCTGAACAATTCTCTTTGAGGGTACAGGTTGCTGGAGTTTATAGTTTAGCTCTGTTAGTTAAGATTAAAAGGGTTTTATTAGAACCTGAACAACAATATTGCAGGACTGCATTAATTAATTATTCCGAAGAGGAGATTTTTCTTGAAGAGTTGGTTTCCTCAGTGGCTAAGGAGGGAAGCATTAACCAATGTTTGCAGCAAGTCAGGTCCCGTGCGCTTGCTGCTAACGTTGGCAGGTTTCTGTGCACTGTGTATAGATGGTCATGTGTAGAGATGGGTGAACCTCAACAGGCTTTGAAGGCTCAGTTCAAATTATTATAAGTACCGGAATGACTGAATGCTTATCTGAAGCACAGCAAAACCTCCAAGCCAGCTGGGAGGCTCCAGCGTGCCCCAGGACTGCCCTGATGTGCGGTGCTCTCCAGACCTCCTGGGAGCACTGGAATATCTTTGGTAAGGCTCTGTGGAGCATGGGAGGAGTGGGATGTCTTTGATGGGGATGTGCATGGTGTGGTTGGTTGACAGAGACTTTTCAAGGAAGTCCCACAGCTGCGGTGTGAGCTGGCACAGGTGTCAGGTCCAAAGGGACAGAAAGGGATCTCTGTAACTATTTGTTGCAGTAACTGTCACAGGTAAGGGGAGTTATTAAGGAAAGGAAAGACTTTCCTCTCTCACCCCTAGCAATGGCCTGGATCTGGGCTTTGCTGGGCTATTTTGTCATACTGTTGTGCTGCCATAGCACCAATGGCTCAGTGCAGTCTGCCTGAGCCTCTGGCTTCAGCCATGCAGAGAAATGACCTAAATCCTGTTGTGGTCAGTGTGGGTAGTGAAGGTGCTGGGGAATCAGGCATGGCTGGTCTCTGCAAAGCTGTCTCTGCTGAGCAGCTCGTTGTGTTTCTCCCCCTTAGCATCAGCAAATAATTTTGAAAGATACCTAAATCTGTGAGCACTCTTCGTGATACCAACCTGACCACACTGCACCTTGTTGCAGCTTCCAAAGGAGAACACACATTCCTGTTTTCTAGAAACAAAGCTGGACTTGTGTAGCCAAATATGGGATGCCTCTAATGTTTTCCTTTGATGCTTGTTGTTTGTGATCATTGTGCCTCATTTTCCAGCAAGAGCCAGAAGCTTTGTCTGAAATGAGTACCCATAGGGTACTCAGTGACATCCAGCCCCACTTCCCAAGCGTGCAGTTAAAATGGATCACAGAGAGAGAACAGGACCATTAATCAGAGCCTTGGGATGGAAGCAGAATGGGGAGGACAATTTATGTCTGACACAGGGATGCTGCTGCTAAGCTGAGAAATAAAGTTACGTTTCACAAGAGTGTCCTTCTTGTTGACATTCCAAGTATTATGGAAAAATTATCAACGTAGTAAGCATCAGTGCTAGCATCCCTTTGTCCAGCACACAATAATCTTGGCTGATCCCTAAGGAAAAGGCAGAAAAAGCCAAAGCCAAATATTTTTATCTTGTTTGCTTTCATCTCATATTAGAAAAAATCTTCATCATCTTTTGTGTGATGTAGGATAAAATAACACCACCAGAGCCAGGAGGTTTTCTGTTAATGTAAAAGTTATTTCAGGAGTATTATGTTATCTAAATATAATCAAAATGTGCCTGATTATTTTTATCTGAGCCCATTATTTCTGTGCACTGCTCTGCAAAATAAATTCTACCCAAGAATTTAAATAATAGTTCTTTTCCAAGAGGAAGACTTCAGAAAACTTTCCTGGTCATTTCATTCACTTTTATATCTAATTCTTCCCATCCTTTTCTTAATCTGCTATAATTTTAGCTGTATCTGACATTCCAATGTAGTTCTATGGTATCCAGCTGACATTTAATCTCTGGTATGGCCAAGACTATTTCTGCTTCATTTCTAGTTACATTAGGGGGGTCAGGTGAGAGTCTATACCCAGCCATACCCACAAAATTCTAAGTAACCCCACAGACTCGGTTGTTTTAGGCCAGATGCACTTTGAACTGAGCAGATTCTGGGATTCTCCAGCTCCAGAATTTTACTTGTGGGGTTCCTGGAGATTCCACTGTAATGTTGGTGGGTGTGTTGGCAGGATTGGATGAATTCTATTTCTTGAAGCAGCTTTGGTGTGCAGCAGGTTTTCCCGTGCTTTAGGACAGCCAGGGACTGTCGCCCATTCTTGGTTGCTTGGTGTATGGAGCCCTGTCGGACACGTGCTGGTGGAGACTGCTCAGGAAGGGACACTCAGGCATTTGTGTGACCCAGGGCAGTGCCATGCAGGGTGCCAGTGGCACAGGAGGTGAGTCAGCACCCTGGGGATCCATGACCCAGCCCACGCAGGGAACGGCGCACTTTGGGATACCATCGGCAGAAGCACCTCATTAAGCCGACCACCAGGGAATGATGACAGCAGAGGCAATATTTTCAATTCCCAGGAGAAAATGCAGCTTCCACATGAAGCCTCCTGGCACTCATTCATGGAAAAGTAATATCTTGACCAAGATTTTTGCATAGTCCAAGTTTTCTGGGCAGTTTTCTTGTCTTCCAAGCCTAAAATGCCCTCTTGAGTGGCATCCCAGTGACTCTTTGCCCTGTAATAAGAGCCATCTAGGAAGATTGTGCTTCCTGCTCCGGATTTGCGGTAGCAGCGCTGTGAATAAGGATCACAAATCCAAGAGCAGCTGTTGCTTAACGCTGCAGAACAAGACAAGGCGTTGGGTTTGCTCCAGGCCTGACGTAAGCGAGGATTGCAGGGCTTTCAGTATTGTTGAATTTGGCCTATTCTTCTTACTCAGGAACGGATTGTGCTGCTTGCTTGGCCATCCCGGTCCTTCATCCTGAGCCAAAGGAGTCTAAGACTATTTGTGGAATCTGAAAATGAAATCCTGGCCCTTTTTGACTCAATGGGCATTTTGGTGTTCACTTCCACAGGGCAGGAATTTCACCCTGAGTATCCCAGATGTAAGGATAATTTTCTGGTTTTGTGATTCTCTGTGGAAGATGTTAGATGCTGTTTTCCTTAGCTCTGCTTGGGCATAAGGGACCTGCTTGGATTATTTTAGTTGGCAAATATGTTTTTCCAGCATCTGTGGCAGAAATAGCTCTGTGCATGAAGTGCCAGGCTAAGTAGCTCCTGTTAAGTAGCCCCTCTGCAATTCTGCAGTTAGCACCAGCTGCTACTGCCAGACCCCTTCCGTGGCTGTGAAATGTCCAACTTTGCCATGGCTGCTGCTGATCTACTGCCTGTTTAAAAAAACTAATAAATCTTGGAGATTTAGCCTTTTTTGAGGGGGGGTAAAACAGAGGTTGTGAAATCCTGGCACCAGCAGAGGTCAAGGCAAAACTTCAGTGGGTTGAAGCAGAATAATAAGAATTTTATCTGAGAAGTTTAATGGGGCTAAAAAGTCCATGTCCCGGTCCTGATGTGGTCTAACACTTGACACTCCCTTTGCTGGTGTTGAACCAGGAAGCATCAGGAGTGTGGGGGTTTCCAGCAGGAAGCTGCAAAGGGCTTCAGGGCTTTGAAATGTGTTTCCATGCTAAATTCAAGGAAGGAAGGAGAGATGCAGTCTTAGCAATAAGTGAACTGGTTTTTTAAGTATTATGCTGGGCTTTGTGAGAGCTGGATTCATTCCTGGTATGGCTTAGGGCAATCACTGCAGACCAGAGCTTTTGTAAAGCACATGTGACTCTGTGGACATCTCAGAAGTGATTTTGAGTCCCAGCTCTCATGCAAAACTGAATCATTTAGGAACCTAAACACTCCTGAAAACCCATGAAGAAGTCTTATCTCCTTCTAACAGCACTTAAATAACTTTATGTGCTTGATTTATCTACAGACCTGCGTTCTTATTCCTTCATTGCACACCTCTGAACAGGATGCAATCCTTGCATCTCTCATCTCACGTTTGCCAGGTCCACACTACAAAAAAAAGCTGGCCAAGAACTCTCATCTGAAGGCAAGTGGTCCATGAAGAGCTCATGTCTGTGTAACTTCCCTACCCAAAACCCCAAACCAGGTCCATAATGCTTATTGAAATGGGGTCAGTGGCCCAGGGGGGCATCCTGATTTATCATTCTTTTGGAATTTCTGCTTGGGCATCAGGGTGGTCTTGTGAATCAAGAGTTCTGAGAGTGTCTGTGCTGCAGTTCTTGCATTCCATTCTACCAGTGTTCATCTGGAATCAAAGAATAATTATTATCGTTGTTGTTTGGGTTTCTTAATTTTTAGGTCATGGTGCTCATTCCACAAGGTTTCATGTGCCCAGTTCCCCGATGAATTAAAGGTTTCTTTTCTATTTGGTAGTGTTTTGTAGCAATTAATCTTACTTTTTAAACATCAGCACCCGTCCCATGACAGCTTCCTTGCTCCCTCCCCCATTTCTGACACAAGTAATTAATTTATTGGGGTATTATTGTATTTCATAACTGAACTTACTTTTGAAAATTTTTTTGGAGAGGACCTAAATAAATCACTAGTTCACTCAGCAACACCATTAATGTGGGTAGTGAAACTAATTTTATAAATTTGTCACAGATCTTGAAAAAGGTGCCAAAACCTTTTAAATCAGCACACCACATCCACTTTTCTTCCACACACCTCTCTTGCCATGCTGGTCACATTTTTGGTGTCTGTGACAGGGTGGCTCCAACACTGAGGCAGATTTTAATTCTTTATAATCCAGTAAATATCCAAAGCCCTAGATCTGTTGCCCAGATGACAAGATGCCGTAAAACTGACCAAGTTCAGTTCTTTAAAACAATTTGTAGTCTTTAATTGAAGGACCAAAATTATTTAAGTATACATTAAAAACCCTCCCAGAAAACAACACAACAAACAAGCCATTTTCTCGTTTTTAACAAGAAGAGTGTAAAATTGTAGGTCCCATTTATACACAAATACTGTACTCTTCTTTTGCTACAGATAACAGACACCTTCTCAATCTAGGCTCATTTGTCCCACCTGAAAGTATTTTTTTTCAGAAATAGCTGCTTCCTGGGAGGAGGGAAGATCCCTTTGCCAAAAGAGTTGTCCACACTGCAGAATACCAACATAGTGGTGCTGCTTAAAATTAGGGGGCCATATCCCTAAATAAACAGTTGTAGTATTATGGACAGTGTATGTTTTGTGAAGGGGCCTTGTGGAAAAGAACTAATCAGGAAATACCTTTCAATCAAAGTAAGAGTGCAAACTGAGGATTTGGATAGGGCACCTTCAAGAAAGATGAGCTTCTGGAGAGAATTCACCATAGGGTCAAAAAGGGGTCTGGAGCATCTCTCTTACAAGGAGAAACTGGGTCTGTTTAGTCTGGAGAAGACTGAGAGGGGATCACATGAATCTGTGTAAATATCTCAGAGAGGTGCCAAGGAAGGTGCCGGACTCTTTTCAGCGGTGTCCTGTGACAGGATGAGGAGCAATGGCCATGAACTGAAACTCAGGAAGCTTCACCTCAATGTGAGGCAGAACTTCCTTACATCGATGGTGGCAGAGCACTGGAACAGCTGCCCAGAGACGCTGTGGAGTCTCCCTTTCTGGAGACACCCCAAACCCCCCTGGACACATTCCTGTGTCACCAGCCCCAGGTGCCCCTGCCTTGGAAGGGGTGCTGGGCTGGGTGATCTCCACAGGTACCTTCAAACTTGAAATATTCTGTGATCATGAAGATGATATGGAATATTTCAGGGCAGTAATACCAGCTCTGTGTGGCTGCTCTTCCTTGCCAAGCTGAACCCTTTTCCTTTGCCCATCCAAACTCTCCCTGTGCCTCATTTTCAGCCTTTCCTGCAGTCAGTGGTTGAGGCTGTTCTGTAGCTGTCAGGATCCTTCGCAAAGCCCTGTGGGCCATGAAGAGGCTGAAGCTGTATCTTCCTCCTCCAGCCTTGGTGCCCACTTTGGAAATGCTTCCATGCGCATCTTTGCAGAGCTTTGTGTGCTGTTGCAGAGCTCTTTAAAAGCAGAGTTTCCATCAGTTTCATGGATGGCAGGAGCAGGCCAATAAAATCTATGGCCAAATCTCAGGGACAGCCAATCAAAGCCTTTAATAAGAGGCAACTTGAGCTGTAGCTGTGGAGAGGACTGGGACAGCCTGCAGTGCTCCCCTGAAGCCTGTTAGCAGCTGAATGGTTCTAGTGTTATCTCTTTCCACTGCTCCATGCCTGTTCAGGCTTTTATGTCTTTCCACTGAACAGCCAGCTGATCATAACCAACAGGATTTTATTTTAATTTCCCAATAGGGTTTTTGTTTTTCTTGACAAAATGACTGAGACCCGAAGGATTTTCCAGCTGGAATATAAGACCTGTCAGTTGGAAATTCTGAGTAGATCTAAGTAGACACCTGTATAATACTTTGGATGTATTATGTGGCTGGAAAAGAGTGTGAGGGTGCAAGGAAAATGGAGGGGGCAGGAGAAGAACTTAAGGAGCCTTTTATGTCCGTAGCTAGTTTTCATTTTTCCTTTTCTTCTCTTAAAAGTAAGTTTTGTTTAGCAAAAATAGTCAAAGGTGTATGTATATTGACAATAAATTGGAATGTTCAATGACAATGGAATTTATGCTGGACCATAGGTTGTGCTGATGTGGTGCTGAAACTGGTGCTGTCACTATGGCAGAGGGAGATTTTGGGAAAAGCCTCTGGGACTGGATTATTCGTTTGCCTCAGTGGACATCCCCATTATAAGGCATTGCCATAACTGACAGCCTGCATCAGCTCAGCTCTTTTGGGTGGCTGGGAAGTGAAAAAGTTGAGTTCTACTCTTCAAGTCTGAGGAAAAAAATAATGCAGGAGTTTTGTAATAATTATCACAGTGGAATCCAAGCTATGTAAAACTTGTCCAAATACTTATGTTGATCCTGACCACTGAACTGCTTTGTTAAGTTGCCCAGACATATTTAGGTGAACCTGGAGCTTTCCTTTACTGGTTGTGCAGGTAAACAATGCAAAAATTTAGTTTTTCGAGTTTTATTTCTTGTGATCAAGGGCTTGTTCTTAGTTTCAGTATTTGATTGAACTTGAAATGTGAAGAGAAATTGGGGATTCAAAAGCAAAGAGGACTGAAACTGAAGGAAATATTTGAATATTTGTACAGTCTGCCATGGCCTGAAATCCCTAAGCTTTGCACAGCTGTAGAAAGAAATCCATTTTGGAGTCTATTATATTCAGACATGACTGTAAAACACAACCTCTCAAGTGCATGTCCTCGGAATAAAGAATTAGACATTTAGGGAATGTGTTCAAGTATTATTTTTATCTTAATTCATCAAGCAAAAGAACTAAACTGAAAGTCTGGGCAGAGTTTTTTTTTCAGTTTGTACTCAGGGAATAAGTTTATGATGTTTTATAAGTGAAGGGCACAGAGGCAATTTCCCTGCATGGTGCTGGAGAAAAGGGCTGTATCTTGCCCTGTGCCTGGTACCCGGGTCTTTTGTTGCAGCTGGGGCCTCTGACTGAAACTTGTTCTCTTCCATACCCAGGACAAAGCTAAAAATAATTGTACTTGGATAATGGATTATGAAATAATTATAAAACATTTTAAATTATAGCAAAATCAGCATGGGTCTAGAGATTAGCTGCAATGCCAAGACCTAAACCAGCTGGAATAATCTAGAACAAAGCCCTACTTTAACTTGTTATTTCCATGGTTTAAAAATACACCTCCTGACTGCTGAGTCTTTGGTGTTGGTGGTCGCGTTGCATCCTGTTGTTAGCACCTGGAGCCATGCTGGGAAAATCCAGTTCTTGGCATGTAGAAGCTAATGCTTCGCATCAACCTGTCATTGCCAAATTACATGGAAAGCATTCTCTTGCCAGGTCACTAGAAATTAGATTAATTGTAGCACAGAAACCACAGGGAGGGAGAAAAAAAAGCAGTGCTGTGCCTCTGAATATCACTGTACACCTTGGTTGTAGAGCAGCAGTCAGGCTGAAGCAGACTTACTGGGAAAGCTGCACAGAAGTGTTTCCACTGCATCCACAGCTCCGTGGTGGTGGGATTTGGTATGGAAGTGATTAATGTGCTGGTTCCAGTAACCACAGGGGCCATGGGGGCAGGATGGTGAAAAGGGGTATGATTGACATATGTAGATTTAATCAAGTGTCTGGCAGCACCACTTTGAATTCTGTTTCCTTTTTCTGAAACAATTTTTGCTTCAAGCAGAGGCCAGAAAGGCTTCAGCCTCTTAGAGGAGGTCAAAAACATAACCAGGCCAAGGTCTTTGTGGAAGTGCGGAGCTGTGTTGTTCCAGACCCTTGCTGAGGGCACAGCTGTGGAAATGTCCTTGTACCTTTGTTTTTTTCCATGGTGCCATGTTGCCCAGCTCTGCTGGACACTGGCATTTTCCAGAAGGTCTGACCTCCTCCATGTGGCCTTTCCAAAAGCCCAGAGTCTCAGCTGCCCAACAGAGCCAGGGCATTCAGCCTGGCTGCCTCAGCAAACCTTCGCCACTGGGGCACAGAAACAAGGGCATAGAACAGTCAGCTTTTTTTCTCCTCTCTGCTTCATGGAAAATCTAAACTCCTCCTGGGCCACAGCCTCCAGGCAGTTCTTGAGACTGACCTCTTGAGGTAGTTCATGAGACTGAAGAGACAGATATCTCTTTTGTAGAATATTTTCTCAAGCAGAGGAGAAGCCCTACTTGGACATTCACCAGCACTGACCATTTCTTGTGTGTTGAATGGGAAGATTTTCAGGTGTGTTCAGCTTCACTACCCTGAGCTTTCCCACTGATTTCCAGGAGTAAGTTAGGCCTGTACCTGTGGGCCCTTCACCAAGACAGGCTGGAGAGGTGACAGGCCTGTCCCTCACTGAGTTTGCAGAGCTGGGAGGCAGAGGTTGTTCTCCACCCTAGCATTCACCTGCCTGGAGACGTGGAAAGTCTTGAAAACACAGGGCAGCTCCCGTGACTTGCTTTGCTGACTCTGAAATATTGCAAAGCAGTACTTTACTGCTGGATAGTGTTTTGGGATAGAAAAGACAGTGGCACGTGTTCCCATTTTATAGCATGCAGGAATTCCCAGCGATGCAAGGTCAAATGTACGCATCTGACAATAGTGGGAGTAATGAGCAAGGAATGGGAAATAACCAGTAGCTTTTTTATGGACACGGACCTTAGCTAAGTCACACTGGGCATGGAAACAGGTGCTTTGTGTGTCTTCCCACAAATAAACATCCCAAGGAGCGATGCCAGCTCACAGCAAACCAAGCAAGGGTATTAAGACTATTGAGAGAAGGAAGCACTTGGAACATAAATGAATATTCATAAATACTTGCATCCCTCTTGTGTGATATCTGCCCACATCCCCATATGTTGCCCTTGCCCTGCATTAGGACATTAGTTCATGTAAGATCTTGAGCATTTAGCTAATCCCAGTCTTACCTCAAATAGGGAAAGAAAAACTGTCTTTAGTTAAATTTAGCAAAGAACAGTTTTGGAGTAGTCTTCTATTGTAGCCAATGAGTGGGACTGTTCTTAGGGCACAAAGGAGCAAAGCTTTGGATGAAAGCTCTGGTCCCAGGCTCACAAGAGCAGGCCAGCCACTCCCTCTGTTAACAGGAGGAAGCTACTGGAACAAAGTAGTGCAAATAGGATTTTATTTATTTATTTATTTACTATACATGCTTGCAGTGTGGACTGCTTGAGAACGCAGACTTTATTTTTCCTGTGTCTGTCTTGAAAGAAATCAAACTCCCTTTCTGTTGACTTTGGCCACAAGCAATGTCTGTAGAGCAATCTCTCTAAGGCATTCCTCATGCAGCTATGGAAAGTCCTTCAAGGTTAGCTGTTTTCAGATGTAAAGCTACTTAAATGCTGTAGGATACCTTTAAAAAAATGAGTTGTTGTCCAAAAGCAGCCAGCATATGGCTATAGCCAAGATAGGAAGAGAGAAGGATCTTTCAAAAAGCCTTCCCTATTTTCTGGAGAAAATATTTCCTGTTCTATTCAAAGACAGACTGACTACTGCGTAAGTTAAACCTATTACAGAAAAAATACCTCAACGACAGCATGGGTCTGCTGGTAAATTCATGCTATCTCTGTCTATGATGTAGTGGAAAATGTTGTTCAGAAGTTTGTATCAGCATATTCTTGTCCTTTTGTGCCGTCAGCCTCTGCTGCAGCAAGCTATTGAAGCACGTGCCTGATTTCCAGTACATGAAGAGTCCCATTGGTTTTGGCCTGCAGTATAAAACCTGCACCTATCATAATTATCAGGATGCATTCCTGAGTCCTAGACACCCACTCATCCAATGTGCCCAACTTTATCACATCAACAGCTCCCTTCTTGCAAAAAAGCACGAGAGCTGATTTGTTGCCAATAATTATAACTCTAATTTCTTATTCAAACCTTTCCTTGGGTCTAGTCATTTAAAGGTCTACCTGATCACTTCTTGCACCCTGTTAAAAGCAGTCTACAAAATGCCAGCTGTGTGGCTAAAATCATAGGCCTTTTCCACTTCCTGTAGTTTTTCCTTTAAGTCTTCAGTCTGAGCAAGGCACTAAGGCTTAAATTGGTCTTTAGGTTTTTTTAGGGTTTTTTAATGAGGATAGAAGCTGAAGCCTCCTGCATAACAGATGATGCTTCTGTATTGTTGGAGGATGTGAATAATTAAAGAATGCTTCATGTCATAGCTGCTGCAGCTGTAGAAAAGGGGTATATTTGTGGCTGAATCCTTTTAGCTGCGACGCAGCACATGCGCATGTGGTAGACTTTGGCAAATAAGTTGAAAACTTCATAATTAACTGGCTGTCAAAAATTTGGAAGCAAAACACAGGAGGTGGTTAGGAAATCAAAGTATGATGTGTTTTTAATCACAAAATACAAGGAAATTTTAAAAATTTATGAGTAATAAATCTATATTGTTGGTACCAAATGGCTCCCTTTGCAGCTCTTTAATGTAACACCTGCACTTCCTCTCTGTGAGTAACGACCCATTTTTGGACTGCCCTAGGAGCAGTGCAAGAGGAGGTTTGCAGGCTCAGGAGCACAAAGCCAGGTTCCCAGACTGAGCTCTGACTGTACTTTAGGATTCCATTTAAAGTCTGTTTGGTTTGTAATTCAAATCGCTCCAGACCAGAGTTAATGTTTAGACCACAGCCACCTGAAATTTGCTTCAGGGCTGAAGCCCAGCCAGATCGCAAATGGAGGAAACACTTGAGGTTTGCTAAATACAGTTAATAGGGGATTAGAGGCTGTGTTTTTTATGGGAGCACAGGGAGGTCTGTAATAGGAAAAATATTAAAATGCAAATATACAACTTCAGCCTCTCTGAGCAGGATGCAGCTAATTGCACTCCAGCCATCAAGTAGCTGTGCTTCCTTTCATTAAGCCAAGGGAAAATGAAAGGAAGAAGATATCAGGGCTAATCCAGGTTTTGATGAGGGATGGTCTTTTACATCCAATGACTGGGTGATGGCACTGGGAGTTCTAAGATTCCAGAGATGGTACCTGAGTGTCAGCTGCTGATTTGCTGTGTGCACCAAGACTTGAGCAGTTTTGTTTTCCATTTCCTTTTTTAACATTTGGCTCCTTGGAGCTCCTCCACGAAGTGTGTGTGTGCTCAATGTCTCATGCAGTTGAGGTGTGGGTGGACCCATCGTATGAGAATTTACCACTGCCCTGTAAATCATGGAGTGACTGGAGAGAGCCTTGGAGGTTGTTGAGCTGGATGAAACACATTGAATGTGGCTAAGCCATGCCTACCAGACATTTGTCTTAATGTTTTCTGTAAAACTCCAGCAAAGGAAATTCCACTTTTCTGGGTTGCCTGTAAAGTGGTATTTATCTAAATTTTTTCTGCATAATTTCAGTGACGGAGATTCCACACTCCTAAGTTGCTTGTTCCAGTATTTCACCACCATAGCTGAAATGTTTTTCTAATATCTGACTTAAGTTGTCTTTGCTAAAGCTTATGCTGATTCCTCCTCTTTCCACTGGCTATGAAGAACAATTAATCATTCCTCTCTTCTTAGAAGTCCCTACACATTGGAAGACATTTTGTCACATGCATTCCTCAGTTTCCTCTCCTCCAGACTAAACAACACCCAAGTCTTTATCCTCCCCTCAGATGGCAGGTTCAGAACTGCAGCTGGCTATTAGAGCAACTTCTGTGTTGCCAAAAATGTGTGTAGCCCTGAGATGTTTTTCCAGAGCCAAGAGGATTTACTCTTGTGAAATTCCTAGTCCTGAGATCAAGAAGTTCAAAAGCTGTTATGAACATAGGAGACATGTCTCAGTTTAATCGGGTAGAAAAGGAATATCAGAGGGCTCTGGGCAATTCCGCAGGTTTTAGGCCTTGGATGTGAGGGAGAAACCATTAGTGTGCTTATGTAAACAGTTCTTTATGTGAAAAATTAGATTTTAAAGTGTGAGGTTTAATTCAATAAATAAATTAAAGTCCTTTCTTAAAAGGAGGAACATGGACAGGGAAGAACTGGCAAGGTGGGTTGGGAAGGGGAGCCAAGGGCTGGCAAGGATTGCAGGGGATACAGTTGGGATGGAGCTGTGGGATCCACTTTGGAAATGTGCACTTGCTGTGAAAAGCCCTTGTCTGTCACAATTCTCAGCAACCAGGACTGGAGAAGTTTGAAAGGCTGTCTTGGCTGTTTTTACTCCCCTCCTCTCTCCTCTTTGCCTTGCCACTCAAGTTATTATCTTCTGGTCCTGTGTACAGTTTGAGAAAAACAGACACTGAAAAAAAACTTCCAAAATTCCAGTCTCCACATTTTTATTCTCAGAGTAAAGACGGACTGTCAGTCTTAGACATTCTCATGTCTGATGTTTATTATAAGAAAGAAGGCTTTTAATTGGAAAAAAAAAAAGGGCGCTGAACAAAAACTCCTCAAATTTCAAAGGACTCCTGCAAAACCTAGAGCAGCCTGCCAGAGATGGAGTGCAGGCTGTCCTGCAGGGATAGACTGTCACCACGATGTGTCCATCCCTGTTTATGCCAAAGCTGGAAGCAAGGGAAGCTTTTCTGCACCCGCAGCTGACTCAGAGCATCTCCTGCTATGTACTGCAGCTCCTGTGGCCAACAAATTTTATGGGGCAATGGCTTGGCTGGGTTTTATTCTTTCTGTAAACCCAAGACAGGAAATAGGCAAAGCAAGATGCACATGTGCATCTTCTTTGATATCCACAGGGAACACTCTTGCCTTCTGCCTGGTGCAAGAGGTGTTGGCATGAGAGAGATGATATTGCAAAGCCCTCAGCTGTCTCCTCCGTCAGCTTTTGAAGAAATCTGGATGGTAGACATGATTTAATCTGCAGTTTTAGCATGATCCCAGTTATTTACACTGCCTTCCACTGCAGAGGTGGGCAGTGTGATAACTTATTTTTAACCCCTGGCTCTGAAGCATCTTTTAACTGGCTCACCTTTTCCATGTGAGAAAACGATAATCAATCGATGGAAAAAGAGAGGACTCAACCCCTATCCACTATTTTACACATTATTTAAAATTCTTCATCCTCTCTAGAGTATAGCAATAAATCAGAGCCAAAGCCTTACTCATCTTAGTACTAAACAAGGAGCTCCTTGCAGTGATTAAAGCCAACCTGTCAGTGCAGTTATTCTGAGCTAATGTCACTCGGGTGATTCATGCACCTTGAGCAGCGCTGGGAGCTGGGTTTGTGCTGAGTTTGGAGCCCTCTCTTCCAGCAGGGGTAACAAGCCAGCTTTCAGGAGTGTTGATCCCTGGCTGTACCCCTTGTATGACAGACCCCTGTCCTCTGCTTTAGTTTGCAGTGGAGATTTGGCCAGAATTGTACATTGTTACAAACATCCACCTGTGGGAATGTCAGCTTTGTCTCCAGTATCCCTATCCATATGACCTGTTACGATGATCTTTGTTCTTCCAAAGACTTCTGAATAGCTGAACCTAACCTGCTAGGTTTAGCTGAAAAAAGATGTCTTCCCTGCTGTGTGTAAAATAGATGGTAGATCCCTGATAGCTGTTTAAGGAGAAACTCTGTTCTGCAATACTAACACTGGAGTTGATTGCGTTGCACCACACTAAAGGATCAGAGCCAGGAGAATTCCTAAAATCTCACTTGTGAAGTGAGTTAGGATTCAAACAGCTTGTGCTCTGATGATAATTCATGCCCTTCTCCACTGCTTGCCATCAGGATTTAAATCAAAAATTCCAGGCAAACAGTAATTATTGCTGTTGATGATGGCAGTGCATTCGAGGTTCCTCAGGGAATTGTGGTTGTCCACTTTGACCTGTGGTGTAAAACAAGCCAAAGAATTTGACCTTGCTATTTTTATATTATTTCCTACCAAGTACAGGAACTATCAAAGACATTAATCTGGGACTGAGCCACGAGCGCATCCTTTAGAAAGGCATCCAATCTTGATTTTAGATTCCAAGTGATGATAGAATTACAGCACCCAGGAGAAATTACTCTCATTTGTTAAAAAAAAGTGTTTCCTACTTGAGCAAGATGAGCTTCAGCTTACAGTCAGGAGTTCTGTGTGTCCTGTGCTGTACATTGCACATCCTGCTAGGAGCATTAGGATCCCGCTCTGATCTGGATTTTATAGAATATGAAAGAAAATTATTGACATTTGTCGTAGGAAAAATCTAAGTGAACACTAAGTGTTTCAGAAAAAAATCGCTGTTGATACTGGATTTGGGTTTTTTTCAAATTGTCTTTGAAAATACGTTTGTTTTTTTTAACCATGTGATAAAAAACCATAATGAAATATCGAAGAAAAGAAAAGATAGACTTTTATACATGTATTGGTTTGGCATGAATTGTAAAATACCAGTTAGTGATCTGCTTTAAAACTGACAGCCAGGATGGCCAATTGGATACAAGTGTACACCTCTGGGACACAGAGTGGGATTTTAAATAGAGGTGGGATTTTGGGAAAGCTCCCTTCCTGCTGCGGGCCTGCCATGACGTAACATCGAGGGGCAGGGGGAGCAGCGGGACCCGGCTTAGGCCCTGCTGCCCCCGGGGCCAGGCCGGGGTGGCTGTGCCGGGGCTGGCCCTGGCTGGAGCCGAGCCAGGCCCCAAGCCCAGCAGATGCC